>JBANCY010000706.1:0-22099 GCA_037040045.1 Phorticella flavipennis | reverse complement strand
TGTGTGTGTGTGTGTGTGTGTGTGTGTGTGTGTGTGTGTGTGCTTGAAAGTGGCTAAAAAGGACACAAATTCGGTTGATTGAAAACCTTTTGAGTTGCGGACATTTTAGGTGCCACAGTTAACAGTTAGACGTAACGGACACATTGAGGTTCAGTGCAGGAAATACGGTAGTAGTTTTTCAAAATTTCCCAAACGGGGAAAAGCGGGAAAGAGGTTCGCATAACGCATAACGCATAAAGCCAAGCAGCCAGGCAGCAGGAGCAGGATGCACCAGGATCACAGCTGGATTATGTATGATATACAATGATATAGTTAACAGTAAAACAGTAAAACAGTTCAAACATTTTAATGACAAAACCAAAAACCAAAAATTAATTAACAACAAATTTCTAGTTCTATTTCTATCTCTATCTATACGTTGTTCTACTTCTCTTTCTTTCTCTCTCTCTCTCTTTCTCTTTTTATCACTCACTATCTCAATCTCTCTCTATATATGTGCCATATCTATACATAAATATTCTAATTTTTCCAGGAGTTACTATTTTACTATCGCTCACAGTCTTCCTAAATATGGTTGCGGAAACGATGCCGGCCACATCCGATGCTGTTCCGCTCTTGGGTAAGTAATTGCAGCGCCATCTATGTAACACCTCTGCCATATATTTCTATATACGCATATTCAGCTCAGCTCAACAGAAACTAATCAGCTAACAATAAGATTCTTACCTTTCGCACAGTATCAAGACTACAACAAGAACAAAAACGGTATAATGAAAACGAAAACCAAAATGAAAACCAAAATGAAAATGAAAACCGAAAACTCTCTACGGTTTTCCCAACAATATTTCGTTAGACTTTTTATTAGTTTTACTTTCTTTTTGGCATTTTCTTTTGCGTTCGCTTTTTTCCTTTGGTTTATCTCTCTGGCTCTTAAAGCTGTTTCAGTTTTCAGACTTAGGATTAAAGATAAACACATTTCTATGTTTAAGTGCTGAAAATTTCAGAAATCAACAACAAAGTTGATTCATTTTGTATGTTGGGTTTGTTGTTTGGGAACTTAGTGTAATGGCAAACCGATATTTGCAAGGATTTTTATTGATTATCATGCTGTCAAATTGGAAATCATCAATTTCGTTGCGGAGTTTTCACACGACATACACTACAATTTGACAGATTTCATTGAATATTATTAAGTTTATCTTGAATTGATTTGCTTGGGTGTATTTCATATATAAATCGGCTAATAATATACTACCATCTCAGGGATTCCCCAACTGAGAGAACGCCTCGCACAAGAAATATATGATCATTTTACGATCTTCAGTCATGACTCAGATATCTACTTTCGCTTTTCTTAAGTCTAAGCTGGATATACTCACATTGTTCTTGGATTCCTTTGTAGGATTGTAGGTTCAAAGCAAAAACATAGATTCAATAGAAGAAATTTACAAAAACCGAATTTTTGAACAAATCAAGTCCAAGAGTTGCATTTTGCATCGTGTACAAACACGAATGGAATTGATCTTGAACCGATTTAAACCTAATGGAATCAAATTGAAAGGAATTTGACCGACTTAAACCGAACTGAACCAAATTGAACATAATCATCTTCTAAGGATTCGAACCTAAACCTTAGGCTAAGGTTGCCAACAAACTAACTAATTCTTTTCTTTGATATTTGGGTTGTTCCATTAATTTTGAATAAAATGCAAACTGTTCAAAAACTTTGAAAATATTGAATATAGAACGGCCACTCAGTACAATAATGCTTGAAAAATTATATGTCTAACATATTTTCTACGACTCTCCCGTAGATATCTCACTCACTTGAACATATTTTGGGTCTTCGGAATGTACCGAATCCCCAATGTTAATGTACGTTCCAAGCATGGAATCGTCTGGGGAACATTCATATGAACTTTTTCGTTGTGTAACCCTACCAAAAATATGGGCATTGCGATTCCAGTTTTAGTCAAACAATCTTAACGTTGGAAGTAAAGATCCAAAAGTTGACAACTGCAATGCGTTCACATAACGATCCTTAACTAAAATTTCGATACAGTAACTCAAAACATGATGGGGTTTATTTTAGAAAATACCAATTCGGAAACCCCAAATATAAACCAAGCCATGTTCTACACAGAATAAGACAATGCCATAATATGGTCATCTAATTGAAACTATTATGAAACGGAATCTCTTTAAGTAATAAAGTATATAAATTGTGTTCAAATTGTTTTCGAAGTGTGGCGAAATGTGGGCTCAATCAATGTCTACATAATGTCATGAAATCTATAATTTATGAGCCACACCGCCCCCCGATACCCTCTATTTACATTTTCCCGCCCAACAATGAAATCAAAACTTGGCATTTTCTTTTCACTTGGGCCAAAGATTTGCTGCGCTATTAGTTTCAAATTTTGGAAAGTTTTTGCTGCTTTTGTTCGGTTCGGAGATGGGAGATGGAAGATGGAAGATGGAAGATGGAAGATGGAAAGCAATAAACACGTACAACAAATTTGCCCCGTTTCGAGTGGCACGCACCTCCGCGCCCAGCAGACTCCGACTCCGGGGTGTTCGTGGTGTCCGGACGGGGGGTGTACCAAGGTTGGTATCTGATTTCTAGTTTCTGGTCTCCCGGCACTCCCAGCACTCCCAGCTCTCCCGGCTCTTCTGGACGCTTGGTTGTTTGTTTGTTTTCTTAATATTTCATTTAATGCCACAAAGTGCTGCACCTTGGGTGTGGGCAGGTGTAGCAGGTGTTACCTGGTGCAGGAGGAAGAGGTCTAGGAGGACTAGGAGGAGGCAGCTGCCTCATGATTTAAGCAATTTCATAAACTTTGGCAATTTATGCGACGCACACTTCAAGTTCATCGCAATCCCAATCACGTGCATAAGATGTACGAGTTGCCCGACTTCAGCCGGGCTCAAGTTGCATGAACAGCGCAAATTAATGCAAATGTCGGGGAAAAACGCAGGTATTACCTGGTATATTTTCACCTGAGTACCTTAAATTTTGTAAATTATAACGCAAAGACGATAATATATAAAAGCGTTGCCAAAAAACTAACTTTAGTTTATGGAAAATCCAATTTTTGCCTCGATGGTAATGAGGAAAGTTCAGTTTTCGCACTTAAAAGATCCATTGAAGTGTTTAAATCTGTATATTATATTGATACATTGTTTATTAGAAAAGATTTTTCAGTATCTTCTTATTATATATATGTGCGAAATTTTAATCTGATAGCTTAAAAAACAGAGGTTATATGAGTAAAATCGGCTTTACGTTGTAAGGCAGCTGGAAGATATGCTATAGTATGCCGATCTTTTTGAAATTTGGAGAACCGATAGATAATAAAGGAATTTAAGTGTTTGTTAAATTTAAGATTAAAATACTAAGGATATAAGGGCTAAGGACAAACCAACTTCTAGTTTTATGGCAGCCATATGATATAGTCAACCGATCCTTTTGAAATTTGGTGAACTGATAGAGAATAAAGGAATTTAAATGTTTGTCAAATTTAAATGAAATAGATGAAAATACAAAAGATATATTCTAGTTTTATGGCAGCTATATGATATAGTCAGCCGATCCTTTTGAAATTTGGTGAAGCGATAGATAATAAAGAAATTTATGTGTTTGTCAAATTTAAATAATAGATTAAAATACAAAGGATATATTCTAGTTTTATGGCAGCTATATGATATAGTCAGCCGATCCTTTTGGTGAAGCGAGAATCAAACGTGTTTGTGCAATGTTAGTGCAATAGTTTTAAGTATAAAGGAAACATGGAGAAATTTAACTTTGAGTGGTATGGAAGCTATATACTGATATGACTAATACGATATGTCAACCTTTATAACGATAGCTCAAAACTGTGGTTCTAGTTCGACTACACAGCGATAAATTCTTCTCTTTCGAGAATTCTTTAGGGACTTCGATGCTTTCTGCTAACTGAAACCTATCATAATATCATCATACTATGAGTTAAATAACTATATTATTACCCAAATGGCTCAACTTTCTTATGTGCCAATTATAAGCACATCTTAAATTGCTTTTTAGGCTCTTTAATTAGCACTAAAGACAACAGTATGGGTTAGGGGGGACGCCGAAAACATTCTCTGTTTCGTCCGAGGCTGACGTCATTTTGATAATAATACAAGTCCCGTATCATGTCAAATATCTGAATGTGTAGTTAGCTAATTAGTATGCCTAAAGTGAAGTGATAACTCCCTCTTCTGCCTGCATACCTTATAATGCCTATTGTCTCTATATATAGATGTGTGTGGGTGTTGTGTTGCTGTTTGTAATTGAAACCCAAATAGACAAAACACAGATGTTAGATAAGTCCCATTCGGGTTTACTGCAATTACGGGGGCCACCTTAAAGTTATTATTTGTATTGTTTTATCCTAACTAAAGGATTTCGTGATTTGTAAATTGAATAATTCGAATGTGTTAGGAACTCATGTTACTGCTAGTTCTTGTAGTATCAGAATAAACAATAGATAACAGAAGAACATTGATATTTGCACAATATATAGACATTGTAGCTTCTACAAAAAGTTTTTGTATTGAAAATATCTTAAAAAATCTTATAGAAATTACAGTTTTTTCTAGTAAACCTCAAAGTTTGGTGGCAAAGTTTTCTGGGACTTGCCGGGTTCTGTCCAAAAATCTCGATGGATCAGAAGCAGGTTTCTTCTTCTTCTTCTCCTTGTTGAAGAACTTTTGGCATTTTATATCTCTATATACAGTCGAGTCTATAATGAATCTTGACGGGACCAGAAAATTACTTCATTATATAAAAAGTTCATTATACGGAAATCACTTTTATATACAATGAAATTGGAAATTGAAATTGAAATTGAAATCAATTCATAATAGGGAGAGCTTCATTATGTAGAAGTTCACTATAGAGAATTTCGACTCCCCATTAATAAGGTTTATTCTAAACATCAAATATTAATTTTCACGTATTATCGATAAATATCGATAAAAATGGTTTAATTCTCACCTCTCAAAGAATTCTTATCGGCGCAGCAGACAGTTGAGTTCTCACTTAAATAAAATTATATTTTCTTAAAATTATAAATATGTATAAGCTGATATATAATCCGAAATTGAGAAATTTCAGAAAACTCGCTTTTCTTGAAAACCTGTCGGATATTATTCCTACCCGACTTTATGAGTAAATTTAT
Source organism: Phorticella flavipennis (assembly GCA_037040045.1). Lineage (NCBI taxonomy): Eukaryota > Metazoa > Arthropoda > Insecta > Diptera > Drosophilidae > Phorticella > Phorticella flavipennis. The sequence goes on along the minus strand of JBANCY010000706.1, from coordinate 16,895 downwards.
TTATTGAATAACTTACAATTTTTCGATTATTATGACATGTTCGGAATGGTTTTATAATTTAGTTTTGCTTATTAAATTTGTTTTTTTTTTAATATTATTTCTCGGAAAAGAAGAAATCCGAATAATTTAGTATTAACGATTCTGTGATACTTTACTTAACCTTCTTTGGCATGAGATTTTGACCAATAAATCTAAAGATCTTATGTATTTACAATAGGAAAAAATTTGCTGTCCTTGGAGCTAAAACAAAAGTTCAGTCTAAATCAACGGGGTTCTTGACATCTCTATAAAAACTTTAATGAAAATATTGAACTTTTTTAACAATTCAAAAGTTCAAAATTTTAGTTAGCTTTAATAGAAGAAATCGTAGTCATAACATCTACAATTTAAAATCAATCGATAGTTTATAAAACACGAGCTGAAAGTTCCCTAAAAAACTTCCGAAAAATTCATTAAGTACAACATTTGCCTGCGTTTTATACTAAACTTTGAGTCTGCCAATTTCCAATAAAAGAGGTAATGTCGTTTATAACATAGAGGTTTGTTAACTATAACTAAAATCCTTGACATCTAATACAACATATATCTATATATATAAACTAAATAAAGCATGAAGTAAACTAACTTTCTATAGAAAATGAAAAGTTTTGTAATTTGTAGCCAAATCGTAACTAACCTAAAAAAAAAATTAACATACTTTTAAGCTCTGTGTGTGTTGATTTTTAACTGTGAAATGAACTAATGAAGTTGCTTTTAGTATATTTTAACATTTTGATGAAATGAATACATAAAGTTGTTAATGAGCAACCAGGTATTCCAGGTTTCCAGAAAACAAACCGTGCAGGTAAGTTCAGCCGGAAACGGGGCCCAAACCGGAAGTCGAGGAAAGGAAAGAACGTCGTAAATTTGAACTTGAATTCAACAAAGTGTTCCGAAATGATATACTAATACATGCATAAAAATATATCAAAAATATATAAGAAATCTTGCATGTATGCAGCACACACAGATACACTTACACACCTATATATCTATATATCTACTCACTTCATTGCATCCAAAAAGAGTTTCAAGCATTTAGTCTAAGTTTGTAAACCCCCTAAAATACATAACTACATAGACACATACATAGACATAGAACATACATAGAACATAATACATACGACATAATACATGAAACATCTTAACTAAATTTCATATTTATCAGAAAACGTATGTAGTATGTGTATCTTGAATTTCGTAAACTCGTAACTTATTTTGTATTATTTTCCTGATTATTTTTATACCTATATATGCTATACATATACATATACATATACATATATATATATGTATATTCGAGGACTGGTATGGCAAATATCGTATATCGTAAATCGTATATCGATAAGCATGCACTCTGCGCCTTTTGCCCAAATAGTTATAGCCTAAAAATAGCGTATTTATCATAGATAATACCAGTTAATACCAGGCCAGAGTTGAGGGCGTTTAGCATTAGGCCACATTTAGCTATGGTTTTCCTTTTTTTTTTCCTTAGAGCGCTAAACGTAATAAGTATGATCTTAAGTAATACTATATAACTATATATATATATATTTATATATATTATTATTATTTGTGTAGCACACTTTGTTTTCCAAGTTTTTCGGATATTTTTCTTTGTTTCTGTGATTTTCTTTTGGATTTTATGCGTACAGCAAAAGTGTTAGTTATATATCTATATACAAAAAACAAAATATATAATAAAATATATATATACATATATATATTGCCAAGGACCACTACCACATAATGTAAAAGAAAAAACGTTCTTGTTGGCATGCAAGAACACAAATGCCTATAAAACAGTTGACATGCCCGCAAAAAGAGACCAAAAAAATCATATATTATATACGAAAAAATATATAAAAAATAAAAAAAAAATATATCAAAATAAAAGCAACCCAACCAACCACCTATATAACGTTTCAACGTTTCTGTTCCGAAACACTCACACACACACAGCCAACACACCCACACACACACACAGACATTCTTTAGATAACACATTCATATAATATATGAATATAAATGAGTATATCGATATGAATATGAATATGAATATATATATATATATATATATATTCATATATGAATGTGTCGAGCAGCCATTCATGACACGACGTCAAAGTCAATCCTCCATTTTCAATTTCAATTTCAATGGCGGCCGTTATCAACTGTATTGACATTGAACTTGCGCCTGGCTGGTCACACTTTTTTTCCAAAACTTAACGGTTTATAGCTCACCAAACCGCACATAAACACACACACACACAGACACACACACACAATGGGAACAGCTTTGTAAATATCTATGAGAAAAATTCACATTTCATCGGCCGATATCGATGATTTTTATAACCTTGCCTGAGGAACCGAAAGCTATCTTCCTATTATGACCATAACAAGTCTTTCGGGTCACAGCCTGAAGTACTTTTTTTCCTCCATTTCTGCTTCCTTCACTGAAAATCTCCTTTCCGTGGGAGGATTTCAAATCCTACGCCACAAGCTAGTTTTTCTAGGAGGGTTATGCCTATCGACATGAGCGGGACTCGAACTCGCACCTCCTGTTTAGGGGGACAGTGCGTTATCCACTGGTTCAACGAGGTGCATCCCTAAATTTGACTTAATATGCCCAAAATTTAGCATATTATATCTTTGTCAACCAAAATTAAAATATAGGGTATAATTGTTACACATTTTTTGACCAACAACTGGATTTTCCATGATAAATTTCCGTTCTTCTTACTACGCACAGTGGTTTCAAGTGCCAAATTGTTGGGCAAAAGTCAATATGAAAATTGGCGCAGTAAATATTCAAGATATGCTTAAAAACTGAAGAAAACTTAAGAGCAACCACCCGTACCCTGTTTGGGATAAGAATGAGAAACAATTGAACAATATTCGGTGAATTTTTCTTTTTCGATAAAGAGTCAAATTCACTCCTCTTGATGGTCAGTGTAACAGATGAAGGATTAATCTAATATCGAAAAAATATATTTCATCGGTTAGTACGTGAGTCTAGCCCGTGATTAATGGAGTTGTTATCGTAAAAACAAATCATTGGATAACTTACGAAGTCAACCAGAAAGACTGTAAGAAATTTGAATAAGATCACTTCACTAGTTCACTAGAAATTAACCATCGACTTTGGAAACAATTTTTCGAGAACTGGTCGCTCTACGGTCGCTAACCCGATCTGGTCGCTCTCCCAAAATTTGTATCTCCTCTATTTTTATAGCGATTGTCCTGAAACTTTCAGAAAATAGTCTAAGTATATCAATATATTTAAAAGTAATAAAACCCCTTCAGTGATCCTTATATGGTAAATGCATTTCATTACAATCCACTTAGTTACGAAAAATATTCAAAAATATAAGCTTAAAATAAAAACTCAATAACCCGATGGTTGTATGAAAATTTCGTCGACTCACACTACCATCTATATATCTTCAAAAACGTATACAAAAATTAATCGGAAAATGTCAGATCTACAGATTATCTGCTAATGTCCAATCCAAATTGTTATCTGATAGTTAGTTATTTTCGAAATCCCAATCTTATAATGGCTCCGGTGATTTCTCAGAAATACATTGCACATAGTATCCAATTTTTTTGTTAAATTTAAAATTGAAATTGTTAAATAACCAAAAAGGATCGTTTCAGAATTTTTCCATATGTTGCCAAATATTCCATAGTTTCCGGGGCTTATTATTGTGAACGGCTGTTCCATCTTCCCTTTCAACTTCCTTTCAGTGAAGTTCCGAAAGCCGATCCTGGCATAACCGCTCAAAAATTTCCCGATCCTAACTCTTAGCTAGAACCATACATTTAAAGGTGGTTAAGACTAGGATATAGAAATATACTGCGCAAGGTTATAAAAACAAAAGATATTACGATATCCAACTGTGATATGATATCTAATATGCAACTCTTGCTCTCTTGCTCTGCCTCTCTCACTCTCTCTCTCTCTCTATATATATCTCTCTCTATCTATATATCTCTGTCTATCTGTCTCTAACTGTACTTTTAGCTCGTTCCCTTTAAATACACACACGCATCTGTCTATATATTTATATATAATCTATAATATATATATACTTGTATAGCAACCTTTTTGGAACGTTTGCATGTAAAATATAGCAAACTTTTGAAAAAGTTTTGCTATGGCTTAAAAATTTTTTGTGTGTTGAAAAAATTTCAAAAAAAAAAAAAAAACCAAAAAGAAAAATGTTGTAAAATGGAACCGATTTACGGGTGAATATATTAAATATTATTGTATATATTTTGTGTGTAAGAAACGAATAATCATATCTTAAGATATTTCTTTGTTTTCCATTATATTTTGAAATTTGTTTGAAATTTGCCTTAGTTTTGTACAAATTCCTGTCAGTTGTAGTGTGGTAGAGTTTATTTACTTTGTTGTTGTTTTCCTATATGTACATAACTTCCCATGGCTAATCCAAAATTCTGGCTAATTGCATAAAACACACATATGTTTCTCGATCTCTGTATATAAACATATATATGTATATATTTACATGTTAAATGGTGTTGGTTTTGCTTCTTGAACATATATAAAACATGCGCTCAGAAACCCAAAAGACAACCATGACATAAGCGCTTTCATTGTATCATACACCGAATAAACAACAACCGAACAACCCGAACACTTGTAAATAAGACACAACAATAACAATTCAACTAATAATACTACTAATAATATTAAAAATAATACTAATACTAATACTAATACTAATCATAATGAATATATATTTGTTTATTATTATTATTATTATTTGATTTTTTGAGAGAATTCCTTTAGCATACATACTAGCTGTAGACGTACGTATGTATGGCTATACTCAAAGGTTATAAATCATTCGAATATTCGATATATCGATAACTCGATAACTATCTATCGCTACGATATGCATATGCATTTAGTTGCTCTACACAACACCGACCATTTTATATTCATATATAAAACGCTTAGCGCGCCTTTCAGCCAACAACTTTGTAGTGGAGTGTATGTGCCCCCCGCCCCGCCCCCGAAACAGCCCACACCCCCAACCCAACAACAAACCCATAAACAAACTGAGACAACCCTAACCCAAACCCGAGCAAATACTATGCTTAAACTGTACAAAAAACATAAAGCTAAACCCTTTAATTCCCATGCACAGTGAAATCGCGGGAACTGGAGATTGCTGCAAGATGTGGCCTATCTTATAGGGAATATTAACTCATTGACAAGTATTCCACTTAGTTTTAAATTACAAAGAAATCTTAAGTCTTTTCACCTATTTAAGATAAAGCAAATTGCCAAGAAAACTCTCATAATTTATCCAAAAAATCGCAGCTTTCCACATGTTTTATTTTGTTATTAATTCCCAGTATAATTGCCTAAGGAAATAAAATGTCCACAAGTACTTACCCCTCTGATTGTTCATGAATATTGTCAACATTATTATGTTACTTTATCCTGCCTCTGCCTAAATCCAATTTTCGTCATATTCAGAGACGATTTCCGGTGGGACTCTCACTTATTCAACCGGAGCAAAAGAAAGAGACAAATTTTATGCCAAATTTAAATTCACATTTCGGCGAATTCACAGTCAAAGCTAAATCAAGGTTTACCTCCTTTTAGAAGGGTTAAAATGAGTCTCCCCTCAGAAGTCCCCGGTGCATACCTTTTACGATTTTATTACAATTTTTGAACATTTTTTCAATAGATTAATCATTTAGTAGCTAATGCCAAATTGGAGCTTTTTCCTAATATTAATTCTCAAAAAACGTCTCTATACTTTCTCAAAGAGAAACATTTGGTTAAAATAAAAACATGTTAGGAAGGCAGACGGAAAATTTCATTATAGTGCTTTCTAAGCACTCTTATATAAAAACGCTATCGGATCACAACACTTTTTGCCTTTCTTTCTGTTTTCCTCACTGGATTTTTTTTACTCGGGTGGATTTCAAGTCCTAACCCACATCCAAGTTTCTTCTTTCACAGTCTTTTGTTCATAAATATATTCCTATTTTTCGAAGGAGCTTAGAACCTCTACAATATTCTAAATATCTTGAATTGTTTTGTCAGATAGCGTGGAGTTGTTAGGATGTTTTGGACGTTAGACTACGACATAAATTGGTAAAAGGGTTTGAGAGTGATGAAAACATAGGTCATGACATGAGTAGGTCTTGGAAGGACGGCGCGTTATCCATTACTCCACCGATACCCCAATTTTTATGTATTAACGTTCGTATATCATTTTAGCGAATGATGTTTGAATCTCAGTTATCTGTCTCCGACCGACATTCATTTTATGACAGCTTAAGTTTTTTGAACCTTTTGAAATTTTCTATAGCGTTAATAATAATGAAGAAACTTAAGTAGGTATAAAATTTTAACCCAATAGATGAAAAAAGATGAAAAATATGGCTAAATTTTCGCTATATGGTAGCTATTTGATCCATACCAGCAAATCCATTAAATGAGATAGGTTTCATTAAGATAGCTTAAAAACTGAAGAGCTTGCAGACAGACGGGCGTTCGGGCAATAGACAGACAGGTGTAGTTTAAAGGATTTCTTTATTTTACTTTCGCTTTTGTGAATCTTCGATGAAAGTTCTTACCATTCTCAAAAGAAATTCGCTAAAAGGAAGTGCTTTGATTTTCATATTGACATCATAATTCTTAACAATCTCAGAGCATATCTACCATAAATAAAGCTTTCCTTCAATCTTTATAAGTTTTCTTAAAAATTCAAACATGAGCATGTGACAAAATCTTTGATTTTCACATTGATATTATATGTGCTCAAAGCAGTCGCTATAGGAAATCCCATTGGGAATGTCTCTAAATTGAAATAAATCAAGATATTGAATAAAAGAATGTTCCATTTAAAGAGACTCTCCCAAAACTATGTTAAAACATTACGAAAAAATTTTTTAAACATATGGGATTCTGTAACATATAATTTTTAAGAGGTCTTTAAGTTTCCAAACTGAAAACCAGCTGCGCTTGTTTCGCTTGAGACTCTTCCCTTTCCTATAGATGGACTACTTCTTGTGCCAGATTTGCGACCTTCACTGTGCATACTCTAACTAACCAAATGCAATAAAATAGATTATTTAAAACTAAAAAACAATATATAAAACCGAAAAACATCCAAGCTGTCAATAAAAAACGCACTAAACCCAAAAAACAAGTAAATCTCCCCACAGTATTCATGCCTATTTAAGAATTTTGAACTAACAACAACAATAACAAAAACAACAACAACAAAACCGTAGTGTTACAGTTAAACGCCCCCCAAAACCCCCGACCCCAAAAAAAGACCCATGTCTATCATCAATTTACAGCTCAACAATTTCGAAGAACCGAATCAGATCTCGATTTTTAAAGAAAAATGATGATTGCGGATAATTGGTTGTGCACAAAAACGAACAAAATAAAAACCAAAAAAAAAAAAATATGATTAAAAATAAATCCCCAAAAATAAAAGAAGAAAAAGAATCTAATTACTGAGCAACAAGAGTTAAAAAATAAAAAATGTCCTTTTGACGGTGACAATTTTTGGTCGCGCAACAAGTCGAACGCGTGGTTCAGTTCAAAGACAAAACAGTTCCTAAAAACTGAAAAGTCCTTGAATTGGGCCACAAGTTTGCAGCGCTGACCGGAAACGGAAGTAGAAGAATTGAGTTTTTAGGGGCCAGATTGGTAGGCAGATACAAATATGTATGGGTATTTTTATTAGACGAGGCCAAAGCAACTGTAATATAATTCAATTTATATATTTATTACAATATAATAATTTCATTTTTTTTACAATAATAATATGCTGCTTTTGAACTTTTTTCTAACTTTACTCCTTTACTTGCCACAAGTAAAATTTTTAGTAAGCTTTAAGAAAGAATCGAACCGTACATTACACTAATCAACAAACAAACAAAAACCACTCAAATCGAGAACACGAGCCGATTGTATTTAACAATTCTCTTCCTGTAAGATACAATGCGAATTTGTACATAGAAACAGCAAACAAATCAAAAACAATACTGCAAATGTGTATAAAGTTTTTCTACCTAATAAATAAACAACAAAAACACCAACAGCAACAAGAAAACACAAACACTAAAATGGAACAACAAATACACGAAATCTGTGTTTACATGCGTAACTTTCAGCAAAGGTGCTGCCAATTGTGAAAAAAATGAATTTAATTAAATTTTGTTTTATTTTTGAACTTAACGGTCATTACCGGATGGCTTAAATTGCATATTAAAGTTGGCTGCGCTTCGATCGGTTGCACGGCGACTACCAGATCGGTTAGCTTGTTAACAGCGCAAGCTCACCACAGGATTGAAGTAGGCTGCGCTACGATCTGTCGTGCAGCCACCACGCGAGCTTTACATTTTTCCATTATTTTCAATATTTATGTTAACTTTATACATTTTTTATTTTCAAACATCAAACTTTCAACTGTTCTGCGCGCTTTAACTACCAAATATGAAGTTAGCTGCGCTTCGATCGGCGAATACCAAATCGGTTAGGCTTTGAGCGCAGTTTGTTAACAGCATAAGCTCACCACAGAATTGAGGTAGGATGTGCTACGATCTATCGAGTAGCCACCACGCGTGCTTTGCATTTTCCCATTATTTTCAAAATTATTGTTAACTTTATCTATCTTGAATTTTCAAACTTCAAACTTTCAACCGTTTTGGACGCTTTAACAGCCAAATATGAAGTTGGCTGCGCTTCGATCGGTTGAAAGGCGATTACCAGATCGGTTAATTGCAGGCCAGTTTTGGCGCTGTCTGTTAACAGCTTGTTAACAGCGCAAGCTCACGCTACGATCTATCGAGCAGCCACCATGCGTGCTTTGCATTTTCTCACTATTTTCAAAATGCATATCAACTTTATATATCTTTTACTTTCAAACATCAACTGTTTTGCGCGCTTTAACAGCCAAAAATGAAATTGGCTACGCTTTGATCGGTTAAACGGCGTTTAGCAGATCGGTTAATTGCAGGCCAGCATTGAGCGCTGTTTGTTAACAGCACAAGCTCACGCTACGATCTATGGAGCAGCCACCACACGTGCTTTGAATTTTCCTATTATTTTCAAAATTCATATCAACTTTTAATATCTTTTATTTTCAAACATCAATGTTTCGATTTGAAAATTGTTTATTTTTCTTCTATGCACACAGCAAACCTAACACTGAAAGTGCCACGTGTAAACCTGTTCAGAGAAAAACACTAAAAATAAAGAGACCAAAATACAAAAAACAGGGAAAAGGCATAAATAGTTGGTTAAAGGCGTAACGGCCGACGCCCCAATGTTGTTTCGTATTGACTCGACCAACAACAACCATACAAATACGAAACGTTACCATAAAAAATACTAAATCTAGTATAGAATGAGCGATTTTGCGAATTCGAAAAATGTGAACAAAAAAAACGAAAAAAAAAAAACGTTATCACAATGTTTGTGTAATTTTTGTGTCCTTCTAGGAACTTATTTCAATTGCATTATGTTTATGGTGGCCTCATCAGTTGTGTCAACCATACTTATCCTCAATTATCATCATAGAAATCCAGATACGCATGAAATGAGTGAATGGGTAATATTTATATTCAAACTTAACTAAACTTAACTCTAACTTAACTTGCTAACTACTTACTTACTTACTTACTTTACCAACTATTTCTCAACTATTTCCATTCTTAAGTTCAACTACTTCAATTTATCATTTACAATCTGTTCTGAGCATATTCTGAAAGAGTTACAATACGTTTTTCAGTTGCTTCTGTTTTCAATCAAGACCAAATTGAAACACAATCCACAATCCACACACACACACACACACACACACACACACACACACACAGTACAAAAAGACAATAAAAACAATAAAAGAACCAATTATACCATAACTTTTAAGTACTTTACTCACATTCCAAGCTACAAAAACAACAAATACCATATAGAAGAACCTATTCTTGAACTCTTTAGAGAACTCTGAACACTCGATAACTCTCGATTCCACTCGCATATTACACACTCTCCTCTGCATTCCATGAATTCTACCAATAATTATTTTACACCAAACTGCATGCAAAACGATTTTGCCAAGCAAAAGAAAATTATCCTGGAAATATAAGAAAATTGTACAGATATATATATTTTTATATATTGGATACAAAATATCATTGCGATAAGAAATAATATCTATTGGAAACATTATAAAAACATGATCTAGTTCAAAAATAAAGTATTATTTTAGTTGATTTGTTACGAGAATAATTTCAAAAAGGTATAAAAAAGAGTTTTGAATTTCAAGATATCGAAAGAGCCGAGATTATGAATGTGATTAAATAATGAAAAGGCATTATCTGCGACTCACCAAAGAAGTTTCAAAGTTATGCCAGAATGCCAAATTCGATTCATTATAAGGAATTTAAGAACCCAACACTCAAGAGAGTTTGGGACAGTACAAATCGCTGAGGACAGATTCTATAAAAGTAATGCCAGAAAAAAGCAGATAAGAAAAGATTATAGTCAGAATCTTTTGAAATTTGGTGGATCCATAGATACCTAACAAACTAACTAAACTTAAATGCAATAGATTGAAAAACATATATGTAATATGGGCAAATCAGACTTTTAATATGAATGATTGTATATACATGAAATATTATACCAATCCGATCGATCTATAAATATTAATCGGCTTTACAAAAAAAAAAAAGTATTTGCCATAACTTTTGCAGATGTGCTACGTCTCCTTCTATGGATTACAGACTTCAGCACAAAGTGAATATATTATAGGAAAGAAAACCTCTGTTTCATGTTTCTAGCTATTAGATTTTGAAATTTATCGATTTGTCGATGACAATACTTACATAAGCAAAGCCTATTTTCCCTGGCATTTTACAATGATAATAATATTGCATATAGGATATAGGGAATTTCTTAATACAATAACTGTAGAAAAAGGGAATCTCAGTAAAAGAATTAGAAGAATGTATACATTATATGTAAAGTTTTACGGTTTAGCAAATAGGTAGTTGGACTGTGAAGTTATTTTAAGAACGATATTTCGATTCCGATCATTTACAAAAATGAAAAGAATCGATTATTTCCTTGTTTCTAATAAGTGAATTGACTGATAATAATATATTTATGCCTTTAATGGTTTTCATTTTGTCAATCAAGTTTCTTATAAATTTAGGAACATTTTTAAGAAAGCTTGAAAAAAGTTTCTCCACAAAATAGTTCACTTAACATTTCTTATCGATAACTTAAACTTGAAATGATAGTCACAAAATCAATTGAATTGTACCTAATTTTTGGAATTACCCACGTAACAATTTCATAAATCTAATTAAAAAAATTTCAACTTCTTAAAGAACTTTCAAATCATTTAAATCTTACATAATTAACAGACATTTAAAATCAGTGTAAAAAAAGTAACTTTAAAGCTTGAATTTTAATAATTATACTTAAATAAAAACGCTTAAAATTAAATAAAATTGATTTCTAAAATTTAATAGACATATGTTTTATACATATATATACAAGCGAATGTATATATGTAAATATGTCTGTCATATACATAAAAAATAATATAATATCATATATCTACGCTTTTAAACAAATTCGTTTAATTTAAATGCTTTGCCTATGTTTGTCTTTAATGATACGAAAATTTTAAGCAATTCAATGAATGAAAATAGGCCCATATTTCCAAGCCTAATAAGTATTTTAATAACCATTAACCATGCCTATATACTAATACTTCTAATATATAATACCTAAACTTTTGCAAAACTAATTTATTTATTTATACCAGAAAAGATAAACGAACATCGGCCTGCCGAGTTTTTTAAGTTCTTGCAGATTTTTTTACTTAGAAATTTACGGAAGATAATGCTTTTTAGAGAAGCTTTATAGCAATTCGATTACGGACTTTTGAGGGATGATAATGAATGATATAATATATCTTTCTGTCTTTTATTTCCATGCATAGTTGATCATAATATTGCCCTAAGCAGTCTTTTTTTGATGTAAATAGATATTATATATTAAAAGTTCTTTCAGTTCAGAAACTAGGAACTGGGTATCATGTAAATAGATTGAAATGAATATTGTTGGACGGGCAGATTATGTAGAAACCAGACAGAAGGACATTAAGGAAGGCAGATATCGATGGGAAGATGGACAGGTAGATGAACAAAAGGGCGGATGAACGGACGGGTAGGTGGATGACAGGTTATATCAGTCAATAATACGCAAAAAGACAGAAGTAGAGAGACAATACCATGGTTTTATAGATAATAAGAAATATGGTCAAACCCAACTATGAAAATTAAATGATATAGTTTTTCACCTCAACCGATTTCAACAAATCTGCAGCTCTTTGCAGATTATTCAGATTTTCAATACGATAGCTCTAAATTGAGGGAAATAGGTCAGATAGACAAGATAGAAAAGTTAGAGAAGATAGAGAATATAAAGAAAATAGAGAAGATAGAGGCGATGGAAAAGCTAAAGAAGATAGAGTATGTAAAGAAGATAGAGAAGATAGAGAAGATAGAGAAAATAGAGAATATAGTGAACATAGAGAAGATAGAGTAAGTAAAGAAGTCAGTGAAGATAGAGAATATAGAGAAAATAGAGAAAATAGAGAATATAGAGAACATAGAGAAGATAGAGAAAATAGAGAAGATAGAGAAGATAGGGAAGATAGACAAGTTAGAGAAGATGTAGAAGATAAAGAAAATAGAGAAGATAGACAAGTTAGAGAAGATAGAGACGATAGAGAAGATAAAATAAGTAAAGAAAATAGAAAAAATAGAGATGATAGAGATGATAGGGAAGAAAGACAAGACAAGACAAGATATAGAAGATAGGGAAGATAGCCGAGATGGACATGATGGACAAAAAAAGACAAGTTAGAAAAGATAGAGATGATAAAAGAGATAGAGAAGATATAAACGCTAAAGATGATACAGAAGATAATGAAGATAGAAAATGTAGAAAGAATAGAAAAGATAGAAGAGATAGACAATATAGACCAGATAAAAAAGATAGATAAGACAGGGAAAATCAGATCTATCTCAAGATACAGACAGACATAGCTATAGCTATATCTCTGCAAGGGCATGAAAAAGAACATAAATAAATAACAAATATAACTTTACAGTTAAGCACAAATAATCACACCGACATTTTTATTTCTCTAACAAACTAATACTAACTCTGGCTAACAACAACAACAACAACAACTGGCAACTCTCAACGCTAACAAAAAATCTAACCAAAACTCTACTCAACCAACTCGAATGCCTCTTCAACTGTTTCTTTCACTGTAACTAACCTAACTGTAACTAACCAACTAACCAACCAACTACTAACTCTGCAACCAACTAACTAACTATCTTCGTACTACAACAACAACATCAACATCATCAACAACAACAACAACAACCATAACAACAACTCTTAACGTGGCCGGCAACTGCCCATACACACAACAACAACAACAACAACAAACAAACCAAACAAAAACTAACCTAAAAAAAATTCTAACCTAAATTTCAATATTTAAAAACTTTCTATATTAAAAAAAATCTATACTAAATAAACTGTAAAAATAAAACAATACAAAACAACAACAAAAACAATCATGTGCTTATTGTGTGTCTTTAACAATAACAAAAACCAATAAAACCACTATGAACACTTCTTAAACTAAAACAAACGTTCTAAAAAAATCCGAAAAAATTACCAAAAATATGCCAAAAAAAAAAAAATATATAAATATATTATATATACTTATTACTATTATTTTTAACCGCATTACCCAACACAACTTCGTCTTTCTGTCGAACTCGCACACACAGATAAGAGTAATATTCCTTTATTGGTTACCTTGCATATTGCGCATGCAAAGACCCGGACAGGTTGGCTACGAGTGCCCGCCGCCCCCTTCGTCGTCGGGCTCCTCGAACGCTGGCGACAAAAAGCAACAGATCCAAAACGTTGAGCTCAAGGAAAGGTAACCCAAAACACTAACTGAATCCATCTAAATCTCTCTCTCTCTGTCTCTCTATACCAACTGTCTGAGTAGCAGCTCTTAAGTGTTATCCATCATATCATACCTATAATCAATATATATATTATATATCTATATGTATAGTGTATGTCATATGTTTTTCACTACAAATTCACGTTTAATAATACCCCGCATTCCCATACAGATCCTCAAAATCTCTACTAGCCAATGTCCTGGACATTGATGATGATTTCCGTTGCAATCATCGTTGCGCCAGCGCCACGTTGCCACATCAACCCACTTACTACCGGACAATGTTCAGGTTTGTACCCAATTTTTATCAGAAAAATGTATTTACAAGTTAATTAAATCAACTTCGATTACAGAAAATTTGTTTAATTCACAGGAAATTTGTTAAAGTTTCGGTTTCCTCCAAAAGATTTTGCTACAAAATGAAAATGCGCAAAATATACTAAGGTCTTTCGAAGAATACTTTCGGTTTTCAAGCATATCGTAAATTTTTGGAAGATTATTACACATCCAAAGTTTGAATTCAATAGGTTATCGATATTATATCATCGATATTATATCATATATTATTAAATATTATTAAAAAGTGAAGCCTCTCTACAGTGGACAGCGACGGTCGCCTGAAATTTGTCCACTAATGGGAGGTTCATTTAGATGTTTTTTTTTCCCCGTTCCCAAGTTTTGTCCGTTTAAGGGAGGTGTCCACTTATGAGAGTGTCCACTGTAAAGAGGTATATCACTGTATATCATTGAATTTTGCCAAAGAAATACGGGTTCAAAGTTAAAGACCGAGAAGGGTTTAAAACCATTTCAGTTTCTGTCCTTCTTGATCGAAGATCGAATCGAAGATGTGTTGATTTTTACCAGAGATATATGCAAACTTATAGAAAGGATCGGGTTTTGAACCGTTTCAATTTCCTTTCTTATGAACCCTTCCGTATCGCTAGAGAGCGCCCTTTACTCACTGGATGTAACTGCCAAAAAATTAGGCTTTGCAAAAAACCCTCAAATTTTTCAGATTTTTCGTAAATCTGAAATTTTCGTTTAAATTTTTTCGATCCATCAAATAAATAGTGGTCATAACGACCCCATCGGATCACAGTCGGAAGCACTATTTGCCTTTCTTTTTGTCCACCTGCCTGTCTGACTGTCCGTTTGAACGCGTCGATCTTAGAGACTTCAAAAGCGAGAGGGTTCAAATTTCCCATGTAGATCAATAGATATCATACACAGATCGAGTTTATTTTTAATTTTGATGTCACGCCCCATTCGCCCTATAATCGATTAAAAAATAGATTAATTTATAGTGGGTCTTTGATGGAAACTGCAGAATGGAATTTCCCAAAATTTTGATTCACCCTTCATTAATGGAAACTGCAAAATTGATTACTCAAAATATTGATACACCCTTTGATACATCCTTTTTTGCCGTATTTGTATTTCGGATCATAAATACATACTACAAGTCACGGTGTATAAGGATCAAGATGCGTAGCTTCCGTTTTTCAGAATCATTCGGATAGAAATTTTGTGAATACCAAGATAATAGCTGAATTTAAGGGCAATATATTGATAAACGTAGGAAGCATTGACAAGCGCAATTTTCAGTTGTAAGGCAGCTTATGGAGGGTTACTCCGATGAGTGGGAAGATCCCTGGGAACCTATTTCGTTTTCAAACTGAAATTAATCTTTCCAAACCATGGAAAACCAATCCGATCGAATTGTCCAAAAAGTCCATGTTTTGCGATTCAATTTTTAATTGTTCCACAAAATATCCCACCTTAAAGGCAATGGAATAGTGAACATGGTGCAATTGTTCAGCAAATTCCACAGCTCTTTTGGCACTTTGGATTTCTTTAAGACAAAAATAACTTTTAAGCCAAAAAAAAAAAAGTAAAAAAAAAAACTTTAGAATTTTTGAAATTATTATTTTAAGCCTCAGCTGCCCCTCGAATGTTGGCGATTTCAACTTTGTTTCGAACTCGATTTGCGGATGTTTGGAATGTTGTGGCATTCCGTGCGAATGCTTCATTCATTTACAAAATATGCTTCAATTTGATAGATTGTTTTATGGCTGAAAAGAAAAATACCAAAAATGTTGTCTAAAAGGAATTTCAAGTATCATTGGCACGATTAAGTTGACTGGGAAGCGGAGGAGCAGGTCTTTGATAAGCAGCCAGTCATAAGTTAGAAAAGTTCTCGGCAGCGTTTCAACTTTTACATTTATCATGTGACCAGAGGAACCCGAGGAAAAAACACAAAGAATATATGAAAAGGAAAACTTTTAAATGTTTTGGCACTTTTGATTTCAATGCAAACGCGGACAGAGCACAACAGCTGAAACAACTGGAAAAAATGGGAAAAAATGGGAAAAAAGAAAGGAAAAACTTTAAACGATTTGACGACAATATCAATATATTTATAAACAACAACAAAAAAAGTATGAAACCTCTGTGTGAGTGAGCTCGACTACGAGATACCCTGATCCCAACAGTGCACAGATAAAATCACGCTGAAGCCAGCGCAGCGTCAGCCACCCTACCCATATGTGACTTTTTACACTCTTTTGCGAATAACTTCTGTGTTTATTGTCCGATCCACTTGAAACTTTTAGTACAAGTTCGAAATATATTCTAAAATATGTATAAAGATAGATAGTTTTCAAAGCAAAAAAATACACCTGTTATCAACTTTTTATACCCTGATCCCAATTGAAAATTGGTATGAAGGGTATTATAAGTTTGTGCAAATGTATGTAACAGGCA
>JBANCY010000705.1:0-22104 GCA_037040045.1 Phorticella flavipennis | reverse complement strand
ATCTGTATCTGTATCTGTATCTGTATCTGTATCTGTATCTGTATCTGTATCTGTATCTGTATCTGTATCTGTATCTGCATCTGTATCTGTATCTGTATCTGTATCTGTATCTGTATCCGTATCTGTATCTGTATCTGTATCTGTTAACCAAATTTAGTTATAATTTGCATTTCCCCCTTATAGGGTATTTTTAAAAGTTATTCCCACAAAGCGAGACCCAACCGAAACGAATCCAGCGCAGGCGAAAGGTGTGGCAACCTCATGTGTCCCACATCTGGCCGCTTTGTCAATGTCCGGCAGCAAAAATCATCATGTCAGAAACCAAAAAGTGCGACAGTTTTTTGTAGTTGTTGTTGTTGTACACAAATTTTGACACAATTTTTGATGAATGTCGAAAACTGAACCCATAACAAGTGGACGGGACGGGGGCAAGGACTGGGGCAAAGTCGGGGTCTGAGGCTGCAGCTGGGGACGGGACGGCAAAGACGAAAGACAAACAGAGGACGGAAGGGAACGGCGGACAAACAAAAGCAAAGCAAACCGAAACGAAAACCCAGAGCCTAGAGTTGAGTTGGGAGTCCGGAGAGTCCGGAGAGCCTGTAGAGCCCGTAGAGCCGGTGGAGCCCAAAGAGTCCAGTTGCAAAAGTGAAGCTCCAGCTGCCGGATTCAAAACTTGTGCCGAAGCGAAACATTTTGAGGGGCTTTGCCAAGGAGGTGGGCTTACGGTGGGGCACGGGTGGGTGCGACGGAGACGGAGACCCGCATCAACGCAAATGTCATTTGATGGATTCGTTTTGAGGCGCCCGAATCTGGTTGAGGATGCGGGGTTGGTTGAAAGCGGACGGTGGAGAGGGCGGACTAACAGGGATAACAACGCGGCACATTTAATTATGCATGAGCCAGAATGAGAGCGAATGAGTGTAAAAGATAGACAGATAGGGGGGGGGGGAGGGTGGCGGAGAGTGGGGGAGAGTGGGAGAGAGTGGAAGATGTCCCTTGGTGCTTGGATGTACTTTGATTAATGAAGCAGCTGAGACAACATCAGCAATCAAATTAATTTCAGTTACATGAGCGGATTATACAACAACAACAACAACAGCAGCAACAACAAGAACAACAATGACAACAACAAAACATAAATAATAAAGAAAAAAGCTACAGCATTATGTCAGCTACTGAGCAGATTTGATACAACAGATACCCTGTAATTAGCTGCCTTAAGCATGTGGGAGGGTCTTAAATGTTGTTTAGAGACTAGCTGAAGCTGATACCTTCAGAAGTCAAGAAGCAGGATTAATATTATTACATGGCCATAGCAATCCATCAGGTCACAGCCTGAAGCACTTATTGTACTTATTTTTGCTTCCTTCACTTAACATTTTTTTACGCAGGTGGATTCCAAATCATACGCCTCAACCAAGTTTTTCTTGTTTCGCGGGACAGTGCGCTATATACTGATCCACTGAAGTCCCTGAAAATAGCTGCCGAAATAATTTGGGAAGGCCTTTGAGTTTTTGATCGTGAATGATGTTAAAAGAGTAGGGAGAACTGATACCTTTAGAAGTCAAGAAGCAGTATGTTTTGTCAAATTTCTCCATAAACTGAGGTGCTATGCTCTCCATTTGCTAGTTCTCATATTTGTGCAAGGCCTTTTGGCAGGCTACTACGCTCGGCTTGTCGCAGTTTTACAGGGTATCATAAGTAGATAAATAAAAAAGGCAACGCACTAAGAGCAGCTGGACAGGAACAAATCGCTTTGGGTAAACACAGGGAACGCAACGAGCCAACATTTTTCACAACTTAATGAACTAATTTAAAATAATTATCAATGCTAATTTAATGAGTTGTGATGCCACAGCATCAGATTGTGCGGTTTACTGGGCATAGCCAGAGGATTGCTTCATACACTCAGCTTGTGGACACAAGCCAAAGGCAGCAGAAGCCACTGCTCGAACACAGTTACCCTGTAAACGTTGAGCTCAAGTGCAGCTGGTATTTGGAGCTGACCAGTTTGATTCCTTGTCCTTGGCAGCTGGCATGAAACTGGCTGCTTGCGTGTTAAACCTCTTTGGTTGCCACTGCTTTTACAGGGTATTGCCAACCGTGACTGCATTTTTTAACCGCAAGCAGCGCACTTTTCACATGACTTTGTTGTAAACCTTCTGCATTTACAGTTTTCACCATTTTGCTTTTTCTAGTTGAGGCAAAAAAAGGAAATGGCAAAGAAAACAAAGTGAAAATTAAAATGCATTAAGTGCTGCCACCCTGTTCGCCCGCCTGCCAGCCTGCCCGGCGTTGCCACGCTGCCACGCTGCCACGTTGCCATGTTGCCAGCCTCGTCAAGTGGCAGCCAATTTTACTTGGCTAATTTGTGTGCATGAGGAGCCGTCTAGACCAACGGGAGGCGGACTTTGGGAGGTGCGTTGTGGGGCGTGGCAAGTCGTGTTGCATGCGAATTGGGAATCCGTTGGCAATGCATAAATTGCAGTTGCCAGCCTAACGGTAACTGCCAAACGGTAATTGTCGCCAAACGGTAAAGCCAACATGACGTATGCGCCATATTTGCCATGCTCCAAATGAGGCCGCCTCCACCTCCACCTCCGGCTCCAGCTCAGGCCTCTGTCTCAGTATGCCTCTGTGTGCGTGTGTGTGTGTATGTGTGTGTGCGGCGTGCTCAAGCGCCCGGAAAATGCCGCTAACGATGGCGCCTAAAAGCATGCAGCGGCGGCAATTTAAATTTGCGCACATTTCAATTTAGGAAAATGCCGAGAAATGCGCTAAAAACAACAAAAACGACAAGCTAAAGGAAGGGGGGAGGGGGCATTGGGGGAGAGAGGAACGGCAAGTGGTTAGCTATAAAAAGCCAAAAAGCTAAACACGTGCATAAATTCCCAGCGAGAGGCGCTTGAAGAACATATAAACGACGCGCTTCAATTGCTAGAGTCACCCTGTGCTAAATAGAGCTTCACAGGGCACAACTGTGCAGGAAATCAAGATAATTGCTTGGGAATTTCCCGAGCTGCCGAGGAGTGTTTCCCTCGGTATCCCCATTGCCCCTTTGGTATCACTGTAGTTTTCAATCGCCCCTCGTATCACTTTTGCAAAGGTGCTGTGCTCATATATTACAAAAATTCAATTTGAATTGAATTTTCTTGAAATAGAAAAATGGGTGGTGTGGCGAGGCCTTCAAAATTCGGGTAAAACATACACTGGCTTATATACCAAATTTGATATCCCTAGTTCTTCTGATCTTTGAAACCCTTCAGCTTGTTTCTGAAACAGCTTTACTTGTCACTGAGACTCCTATACTGCCCTCGGAGAGTTCTACTGATTTAGGATAAAGTTTTACTGGTCTCTGAGAGAGCCTCACTCATCCCTACGAAAGTCCTAATTGGCTAGAAAAGAGCTTTTTTTGGTCTTCGACGGTGCTCTAAGAGAGTCGTTGAGGCTGTTGATGTTATTGGATCGCTTGACAGATGATATATGTTCATATATATCACATATCTTCTTCCGCCTGTACCATATTTTTGGATGATTTTGGTTGCCATGCTCCATTCGTTCGACAATCAATAGAAACATTTTTGCCATAGCTGTGTGTAACAGCCACAAATTTTATGCTAGTTTTATGAAATTTGGTATGTAGGTGCATATAAACTTCATACAGATTGTGTCATCCAATATGATCTTTGATAATTGACTCTTCCACAGATCTTCTAAATTTTGATTTCGTATCAACTATAGTAGATATTGGTAATTTTGATTGTTAGAGAACATATATGTTTGAGCTGCCAGCCAAAGCAACAACTGTATCCAATTGCTTGAGCTTAGCGCTGGCTGAAGTCCAGTTCCTTGGGGCAGTTAAGGCTATCAAAGCTATCAAAACGCTAGTTCCAGCGACATGTTGTGGCAAGCATTGATAGAGCGTCAGTTGTGGCGCACTTAAGGAATTGAAATGGTTTAAATTATGTGCCGAAACATGCTGGCGCTGACTGGATGGAGATGTGGGATGTGGTCTGGGGTTGGGTTTCGAGCTGGGGTTACTCCCTTCTCCACAGGACGGTGGGCAGGGGGTTGGTTCCTCGAATTCTTGTAGTTCAATGAAAAAGTTTTACTTTGGCAATACGCAATACGACTTATGTTTTTCGTATTGAGTGCATTTGACTTGTTACTAACTGCTACGCCCCATAGCCACGCCCACGCCCACGCCCACACACACACACACACACACACATGTGCAGTAAAGGCGCTTGACCAAAAGTTGCAAGTGTTCAAGTGGAAGACTCATCGCTGTCAAGGGAATGCGTGCAATTGCAATGGCATCCAAGAGCTGTGCCTGCCACGCCCACATATTGGCGTGCCCAGCAATCCTGGGGAGGGGCTTGTGGCCTAGCGGGCGCAGGGGCAGAGGGGCAGAGTGGGTTGGTGGCTTTTTGGAGCTGCTGCATTGATTGAAATGTTTCGCCCACGCGCGGCATTTAAACTTTAATGCGCTGCCCGGGCAATGTGTGTCCAATGCAGTCGAGGGGGCTGCTGCCTCAAAGGGGGCGTGGCAGGGAGCACGGAGCAGGGAGCAGGGTTCGCGTGGGTCGCCGGTTCAAAGAGCCGCTTAGAGTGATACTCGGACACTGGCGCACAGCACGCACATTAAAAGTTCAACTGGTAAAAACTACAAATGCCTGAAAAGTTGCCAAAAGCACGACTAATAGATACCACGCAAAGAGGCGGGTAAGATGAAAAACAAGCACAAACAGTTGCTAGAGCCAATGGCTTGTGGCTAGGGCTGTTGCATTGTTGTCCCAAGCAAGTGGGCCTGGGGTTTACAGGGTATACGAGAAATAAAGTAAAAAATCCGCTTAAAAAATGTGAGCACAGCAAACGAAATGTACAGATAAAAGAAAACTGTAAAGAATCTGCAAAGGGGTAGGCAGGGAGGGGGAGGGTGGCTGGGAAAGCTGCAAGGGGTGAGGGGAATGGTCAGGAAGGGACGCGGGACGGGGGACGGGGGGAAGTGGAAAGCTGAAACAGTTGAAACCACTCGAAAGAAAGAAAGTTCACGTTTTGCGTCTGTTTAATGAGCTTTTTTGTGCAGTTGAGTTGAGTTGTAAAATATACTCCAGCCGGAGAGAGGAGGCCGGGGAAAGGAGAAAGTAGGGAGGTGGGAAATGCAGTTCAATTACCAGCACAGCGTTGCCAATGCAACCGAAGATGGGCAGGAGTAGGGGACGTGGGCTGGGCAGATCCAATTTGCAACACTTTGTCAAATGTGTTGCATTTTGATTGCG
Organism: Phorticella flavipennis; assembly: GCA_037040045.1. Taxonomy (NCBI): domain Eukaryota; kingdom Metazoa; phylum Arthropoda; class Insecta; order Diptera; family Drosophilidae; genus Phorticella; species Phorticella flavipennis. The sequence goes on along the minus strand of JBANCY010000705.1, from coordinate 16,822 downwards.
CCAACTGGACTGAGGCGCTGGACAGGACGTCAGGATACGGCAGGACCCGGCAGCAGTTGCAAATGTTCAAAAGTTTTCCACATTTTCCGAAAAACTTTTCTTTGGCTTTATGATTTAAAAGTTGATTTTGCTGCAAGTGTCGGCTTTCAGGCTAATTAGCCCCGGGCAGCCTTGCACTTGACTGACCCTTGGCTAGTGGCAAGGACTGCTGACCCTCGCACACTCGCACCCTCGTCCCCGCCCCCTTTCGCCCACGCCCCTGGCAGTCATGTCGAACTAATTACTTGATAAAAGGCCAAAACAAAAGCAAAGACAAGTGCAAACAACAGGAACAACAATGGGAAACGCTTTCCACTTATCTCTGATCGCACACTTGTGACACCCCGGCAAAGCCCATGGCGGGCGCGGGGGGCGGTGGTCAGGGGCGCCAACAAAAGCCTGACACAAACAAAGGGCGGAAAAGCCACAAAGCAAAAGCAACAACAAGAACAAAAACAAAAACAAAATAACACAAATCGAGAGCCAATCAATGTGAAAAATTGATAGAAAAGCGCATTGCATAACATGTGCGGGTTACAGGGGCGGGCGGGTGGCGGAGGGGGTGCGGTTTGCAAGTGCCACGAGTGGTGAGGGGCCAGGGGATTGGTGGGGTCTGTGGTTTAGGGCAATATTTTTTCATTAATTAGCGGCAACAAGTGCAAGCGAGACAAAGCTGGCAAAGGATTGGCAGGAAATTGGAATCAAAGTGAAATGCAGGGTATCCGAGCACAGAGGCAGGGTATCGGAGCACAGGGAATCTCTAAGCGTGGAAGTTATACCATGTACTGAACATTCTGAAATCAAAATTCCAGGGTATATTTATGTGTTACAACCACTGGGAACCACAGAAACAAGCACCATTTTCAGACCTCACGGCAATTGCTTGCCGAGTCTTTTTTCAAAATGCTACAGGGTAGTTGTTGGCTTGGCAGCGTTTGGCGAGTTCCGAAATCAACTTAAACTTCTCTAGTTTCTTTGGAAGACAAAGTCGTACCAATTGGGTTCTTTGGAGCAATCCGTATAAGTTTCAAATCTTACCAGGCCTGCAAGAGGCTCAGCTGCCTTCTGGGGCCAAACTCGTAAAATCTGCAAAGAGTGGCAACCATGTCAGGTGGAGGCAGGTGCAGTAGGATCATAAAAAGTGGCGAATCATGTGGCATGTCGCTGCAATGATAACATTTCTTGGCCTCCTGCGGAATGTCACCAGCCTTCTGCTGTCTCCTGCCGTCTCCTACCGCCTGCCCCCTCTCGGCTCCTATCCACTACCCACTGTGGCGTCTCTGTTCAAGCAGCTTAGCAGCTTATTAAACGGTAAGCTGCAACTGGGCTCATCTGGGCATTGGGTGGGGCGTGCGCAGTTGGGTTAGGTTAGCAGGCTAGCGCAGAGGGGAAGCGGGTTGGGTGCAATGCACAGTTCAATGTGAAGTGACATTAAAGTGGGGCTCAGCGATTGCCCCAACTTGGGAGCAGGGAGTTAGTCAGGCGTAACTGGTGCGAAGGACTTCGGGACTTCGGTACTCCGGGACTGAGAATACCAATGAAAAGAGTAGCACATTGCATTGTCCTTGGCGAGCTTGCCCGACATCCTTTGTAGCATGTCCTTATCGAAAACCAACGCTGTCAGTTGTCGCCAAGTGGCGAGTGTGTGTGTGTGTGTGTGTTTGGAGGGAGGGGAGGCGGTGGGGAGTGGGTCAAGAGGGGGCTCAATGCTTCACGGCTGGCAGTGATCTCCCTGGAGTGTGTTGAACATACGCTATGCGCTACAAAGCACCAGCCATGTGTGTGTGTGTGTGTGTGTGAGTGTGTGTGTGTGTGAGTGTGTGTGTGTGAGTGTGTGTGTGTGATGTGTGTGTGCAGCAGCGCTGTGCTGGGCAGTTCATAATCCGGAACTAGTTCCGTTCGTTCCGCTGAAAACACAACAATGCGCTGTGGTGCGGTTGGGGCCAACTTTGGAGCACACTGGTTCCACTGGTTCGCATGAGCTGACTTTCAACTAGTCAATAGCAGGTTGTATGTGTGTGTGTGTGTGTGTGTATGTGTGTGTGTGTGTGTGTGTGTGTGTGTGTGTGTTGGTCTATTGGTTCTGCGGCTGCCTGTCCAAGCTTGGGGTCGCTTGTGCCGGAGCTTATACAACCACTCAGTGACACAAATAAAAGTAAACATGATAAAACCATTGAAAACTTTTTCCATTTTCACTTTTGAGTGTGTTTGTGTTTTGCTTACACACACACACACACACACGCGCACACACACCGACACACACACACACACACCGACACACACTCATACAATATGGTCGAGTGCATCTGTAGGGGAAGTTAATCTCAAGTGCAGCCGGCAGCTAAATATTTACCATTGGCTCTGCTCCTGCTACCTCTACTCCCTCTGCTCCCCTGCTCCCTCTGCACCCTCTGAACCCCGACCCCAGCCCGAGCCCCTGGCCCCTGGCATCATCCACTCAGCCTGCGTGTTGACTTCTTTTGACCAGCGTCCAACGTCCAACGTCGCCAGCTGCGGCTGAAGCTGCAGTCTATTGCTTATCATTGATGCCACGCCTTGCACCTTCCCGCCCCCTCACGGTCCGCTGCCCAGAAACGAACTACCAAATATGCATTCAAATGACCCGCAGTTTTGCGTTTCTTTCATATCGAAATACCCTGTAAAAAGTTAAAGCGTCCATTTGATTGATTGATTGTCTGTCCTACAACTATTATTATTATATGGCTATAACAACCCCATCGGGTCAAAGCCTGAACCACTATTTCCCTTTATTTCAGCTTTCTCCACTGAAGAACTATTTTTACGTGCGTGGACTTCCAATCGAGACTCGAACTCGCACCTCTTGTTTGGCGGGACAGTGCGCCATGCCTTACAACTGTCTTTTTATATATACCATCAATGATATTAATGATCTTACTAGAAATTTCCCGATTGTAGCACCTGAGGCCAAATGCAACATAACCAAATTTCAGCAAACTAACTCCATCTATAGCTGAGTTCACCTAGTAAGGAACAGTTAAACTTGCCTGTAGGAATTTAGTTCAGGACTACTCTGCAGGTCTTAAGAGCATCTCTTTCATTTCCCAATTTACAGGGTATCTAGCACATCGAAAACCTTAGCTGGACTTTCTTTTTTCTTACGTTTTCCCTCATTGTTTTTGTTTTCCTTTGTTTGTTTGCAGCTGCCTCTCGCCTCGCTGCATCTCGGCGCGATCCCCACGCCGGCTCCTGCTCCTGCTCCGGCTCGGCCCCAACTCGGCTCGCTCCGGGCTCCATTCGCCTGCTTGTTTACACTAAACTAACAAGCAAAGCTGAAAGTTGGCAAACTGCAGCCAAGTCTGAAGCCCTTCGGACCCGCCACGCCGCCACGCCGCCACCCGCCCTCCCCGATGACCTCTCCTGCTCTGCTGCTCTCCTCCTGGCCACATGGCCACATGGCCCCATTGATAGAGCAGCTCGTTGTGCATAAATTGTTTATATTCCTGCTGTCCAACGGTTCCAAGTCCACCCCACTGCACGCTCAGCTTGTTTTGTCTGTGGCTGCAGCCCAGCCCCCGTCCCCCAGCCCGTCGGGGATCCGAACCGCAACGCAAAGAGAACCTAAAAGGCCTCTCCGACCGAATCTAATCCCAAACCTCCGGCAGCAATAACAAAGAGGTGAGCGAGGCAAATATTTGTGTCAGTCGTTGAACTTGTCTCTGCTGACCTTTGCAGGTGACAATAACGCGACAGTAGGCGTGGCAGTGGGCGGGTGGCGAGAGGCGAGGGACGAGGGGTGGCCAAAGCAGTGCAAAGACACGTCTCAGTAAACGGGAAAACTTTTGCCCAGAACACCCAACTTGCCATGCACTTTGGACTTTGGCAGCTAGTTACGGCCTTTTCCAACACTGCTCGGAATTTATGAGCGCTTTGCAACGCCTTAAACTGTACGAACTATGGGAGGGGGCCGGTGGTGAGGGGGTTTGGGTTCCACAGCTTTCGAACAAAAGTTTTCAAAGCATTTTGTGATTTGATTTTCTAAGGAAATGCGTTTGTCTGTGGTTATTTTATGAAAATGTTTGGGAAAATACCCGAATTTCGATTAGCTGAGTTGAGACCAATTAACGATTGTTATGGAAAACTATGCTTAGGGGTTTGAGCTAAGGAATTGATTCATACCTCAATAGGTGTTCGGTTCTAGAGAACTGATTGAAAAGAATCAGTTTTGGACCCAATTAATCATCCAATATGCCAACTGCTATCTGCTTTGAGCTCAGAGGTATTCCCGATACATAATTTCTTGAAAAGATACTGGAAACAACCTTAGTGTCTGAGATATTTTACAAAAATCTTAAAAAAAATTCAACTTAGATGGAACATTTTCAGGCATAATCTGCTGAATCATCCCTAACTGTGGTGGTTTCTCCTAGAAATGATTGAGTAAATCACACAATGATTACACTCAAAGTGCCATTGAAATTTTCCGGGAAAGATGAGGAGATACAAGTCAGACACTTTTCCTGTTCATGACAGTTGCCTCTCTCTCTCTCTCTCTCTTAGTGGCAGGCGCAGTGGAGCGGGTGAAAGAGGGTGTTCCGCATGGTTCTAGAGTGGTGGGGGGCGGGGGCGATAGGGGGATTGTTCCATCTATTGTGAATGCATGTGCATGCATAATGTTTGTAACTTGTAACTTGTTTTTAACACTGAATCAAAATCGATGTCCTGGGAACAATTGTTGCTTGTCTGCTTTATGTTGTCTGCGGTTGTTGTCGGTTGTTGTTGTTGTTGTCGGTTGTTGTGAGTGTTGTTGCCATCGGCAATTAGCCAAAAGACAACAATGGAGAAGCAATAAAGCGATTCACATGAAGTCTGCGCGGTCGGGCTGCTTGCAAGGATAACGCATGGAGTGTTTCAGCAAATGAACTGAGCTCATGAAAGTCGAAAGTCACAGGACCAAGTTGCCAAACGCTCTCCTCCCTCTCCTCTCTCTCCTCACTCCTTTTCACACTCCAAACACTCCATGGCAGTGTGTTTAGCGTTTTATTTATGGCGTCAAGTGCAACGCGTAAATCACAAAATACACCCCGCCCAGCGCCTGCCCACGCCCCCTCGAAAGCAATTAAACTGCAATGGGCGTTGGCTGGGGGCGTGGCACATGCACTGACTGCGACAGAGCCAAACAATCAAACGGAAATTAATTGCGGAATGCGCGAAAAGTGAAAGCCCCCTAGTTCTCCCGCCCAAATCCAACCCGAAACAGACAGACCCGAACAACCCGACAGACGGGCTTTTACCAGGCTCCGTTCCGTTCACTGATGAATTGCCAGGATATTTCGCATGTGCTCGCAGCCGGCTGAATATTAATAGCAGTTGCTTAACCAGTTCAAGTCGAGCAGTTAAAGCTGTCGCACGGCTTAGACCAGGAAATGACAATGGACGTGCCGCAGGCGGAGCCCAAGGGAGCAAATCGTTGGAAATCGGCAACGAAACCGCTTGGAGTGACTGTACCACATATGTGCGGACTGTGACTGAAGGATAGAGAGAGAGAGACGAACCTTTTAGTCCAAAAAGAACTCTGTTGAAAAGGCTGTACCCAGTTTGAACCAACTGTGAGACTAGAATAGAGACTATAGCTAGACGGAATAGGGTGAACTCAGGTAAAGGGACTGTACTGAAACAGGATCTATATGTGCTTCAATGGAAATGATTGAGTCAAGGAAAGAAAGAACTTCAGTTAGAAGGGATCTCTCCGAGTATTATACAGCGCTTGCTCTAACACGATTGCATCTCAGCTGCATTGAGTGTACCTCATCGGAAGCAGAAGAACGTTAGCTAATGGGAGCTCAATTGCACCATGTGTAGTTCTATGAAGCGTTTTGACCAACAGTCTGTACCGGAGAGAAGGGTGAAAGAGTTCTCAGAAAGTCCTCTGCACCCAAATGGAATGTATCCCAAGTGAAGCGACAGTTCAGCTGGTGAGCCCGCTGTACTATTTTTGAGGGTAGCTTTGAGGGTAGCAACTGAAGCGTCTGTATCTAAGTTCCAGAAGCTGAACCTCAGTAAAGACTGTTCCGTAACTAAATCGATCGTACCTATACTCAAATGAAGATCCCTTTGTACCAAAGCTATATGAACCAATTACAATTCACTTCTAAAGTGCAAACTCTCGTTCTTTACCCAATGACTGACCAGTAGGTAACCCCCTAAGCAAACACCCTGTATCTGTTACCATGGGTACAATTCATTTTGCATACGAAATGTAATTGGATGTCCAAGTTGTAAAACCATTTTGTTAGCACAAATTTAAGCAGGCGCATGCCAAGTGCACCCTTTCAGGGTGGCGCATCCAGGCACATACACATACACAGGCACAGGCACAGGCACAGGCACAGGCACAGGGTGTCACTGGCATTTTGGCAAGTCATTGCAGGTGTTTGATTTTCGTTATTTGAGCTTGAATCGGCTGACATATGCGAATTGCTGGCTCATTGTGCCACGAGCTGGCCTGTGGGGACGGGTGGGGTGGGGTTACTCGAAGGCTAGGGGGCGTAGGGGCGAGGGGCGATGGGAAAGAAGCTTGTGTGGCTGTCGCCTACGCCTTGGTGTGCCGTATCCTTTGCCATTGTCCTTTGACGAGTCTTAATTAAGACATCGTTACGCGCCATTTTCCGTACACTGCCAATGCGATGACAATTGAAGTTGTTGGAATCCCCATAGCCAACCCCCCTCCCCCCGAACATAACACAACTGGAACAGGATACGGCGGAGATTGGTGCAGCAGGGGGCATTGGGTATTGGAACGTATGGCGTATGGCGTATGGCGAGGCTTGATAAGTGAAGCTTGGCAGCTGAAGCGTTTGACATGCATAATTAAAATTGCATGACGACGGACGGAATTGCTGGCGAAGTCAGGCGGGAGGGGCGGAGTAGGTGCTCCCCATGCCCTAAGTGGGAGCCAGAGCGAAAGGGCGCTCAGTCGTTGTGCACATAATGAGCCGCCTCGTTGGAGCAGCAAATGCGTTAAATCTTCATGAATTATTTGACAGCTCCGCTGGCAAAGCCAAGACAGAGACGGAAATTGCGAGGAGCACGGAGGAGCAGAGAGGTCCGCAGGGGGCAGGAGGCGAAGATAGTTTGCTGGGGACATTCATTGCCTTGGTTACATGTCGACTTGACTCCACATCCGCCACAATTCGCATAGCTGCCACATCCGTTGCATCATCCGCTGCGCTACGCTGCTTGCAACGTAATGCAAGCGAGTTGCCAGTTGCCAGTTGCAAGTTGCCAGTCGCCCAGCGTGGCGTGGCAGGTGCCTAGCGTCGAGTCCCTGCTGCCTGCTGCCTGCTCCCGGCTGCCGGCTGCCGGCTGCCTGGTGACTGGTGACTGGTGACTGGTGCCAGCCAAGCGTAAGATATTGGCAACCACAATGCAAACGCTGTGGCAGCATTTCCAGCACCGCCCAAGCACCCCGCCACCGTGCCACATCGTGCAACCGCCACACACTTCATAATGCACGATAGCTGGCAATTTATTGCAATGACGACGACAACTTGAAGCCAAGGTTAAGCATCGTTCACAGACCACAAAGACTGCCATCTGTTGGCGGGCACTCGAAATTCTCAGACCTTTAAATTCCCAGCTTTAACCCGGACGCCAGCTCCATGGGGGAGACTCAAATGCAGCGCCGTGAAGGCGACTGTACTTGCGGTTTTTCGCATTCTGTCAATGAATCCGACACAACAGTATATTATTGCGACAAAAGCAACTCGTAGATACGAAAATAGCGCAAGGATACAAAAGTATCTTAAAGATACGAAAGTCATGCGAAGGCAGCAAAGTATATCAAAGCTTTCAAAGTTTTTCAAAGGGCTTGATTTTCCTTAACAATACAAAGGTAGCTTAAAAGTATCTCAAAGATACAAAAGTATCTTATAGCTATAAAAGCCTCTTACACAAAGTTTTAAATGTATCTGAAACTTAGATACTTCTCCCGCAACTTGGTATCGTCGTAGCCTGGTGGTAACTGTCAACAGTTTCGACTGGGTTCTCCCAGGTTGAATGGGTCAAGAGTTTAGTCAGAATTGAGTAGCCTTTTCGGGTTGTGCGTCAGGCTGGGTAAGTGAGGAAATTTTTTGAAACATTTATATTTATAATCTTAGCATCAACATACAGAAAATATAAAATTATCATCGAGTGAAGCAAGTGGAAGTGTAACTCCCCAAGGAACTCTTCCAGTAACCAAGTGGCGACTGGCAAAAGCAACCGGGATTTTAAAAGACGAGCACAGGTCAGTTTCGAGCTTCTCCTCGAACGAATTGTTGCTATTGTTGATATGGTTGTTGTTCTTATTGTAGTGATATCGCGATGGTTATCAATCTGAATCCGACAACCTTGACCAATGCTAATGGCAGCATCAGCCCCATGGCCATCATAAGCCATGCGGTGATCGACGACGTTGTGTACATGCATGTGGTGTGTCCCGGCGACGAGATATCCAAGTGGGTAACCCTGGAGGAGGCGTTGGGACTCTGTCCCTCGGCGGTCATAGCCTACACCCAACTGACCTTGACGCACATCTTTGGTCCGCCCGTGGACGATCAGGAGCCCAGCATGTTCGATTGACGACGAAACGATAAGGAAGCTGATGACGATAACGATGATGATGATGACATGTTTCGTAGCTCGACCGTTGGTTTTGCCCGCCTTTCCCCCCAGCTAAGCACAACACGCACACAACATACACACGGACACGAACACACGGAAGATGCACAAACACCAAAAACGAAAACAGGGGCACACACACACACACACACACACACACACACACACACACACAATGAAACACACACAGAAAGCCGCAGGCATAGGAGAGACACATAAAGGCAACTCCCTAACCACCCCATGGGGAGACCCCGCAAAAATTGGATTAGAGATTAGCTTAGTTTCGAATCGAATCGAAGAAGTTCAATTAGAAGTTATTAGAAGTTGTTAGTAGTTCTTAGAAGTGCAGTTAAGTGGAGTTCAGTTGCAGATAGACCAGGAAAGAGCAAACTATCGTGGCCAATCCTTAGTGGATATTGAAATGTGAAATGGAATGGAATCGTATGGAATGAAATGGAATGGAGTGGAGTGGAGTGGAGTGGAGTGAAGTCGAGTGACGAGGGATTTGCTGTGAAGTTAAGTGAAATTATGTGAAGTTAAAAGCATTGGAGTGGAGTGTACTTTATGTGTAGAGATCGTGCAATTTTTTTCAAATTCAAAGTTCCAGGTTTAAATATTGCGAACGCCAAAACACATCGTCGATCAAATTATTTCGATATTAAATTTCGCATGTACACATACGTTGCCCTATGTGTACGGAGATATTCTTGACCAATTCAACAAACCTATGTCTTTTCCTTTAGGAGGCTCTCCGAGTTGGGTTCTGCACAGTATAGTAGAATGGGGTGAGATCGTTGAAAGGATTTATGAGTTATGAAAACAATTAAACAAATGGATTTTTTTCCAATCCAATCACTCCAAGTCGATTCAAATTGGTCCTTCCGCCGAATTCCCCTGCATATACCAATCCCCAAGGTCTCGGTTCCTTTGCATCAACATATGGATTATCATGATGTGCAGGGTCTTCCATGGGCCGGATGAATTACCTCAGCGTCCTCATCATCCAGTCGAATATCAAAAACAAACGCAAAAGTCATTTATTTTTAAGTAAATTTACTGAAAGCCCTACGGTTTTTCCAGCAATTGCCTACAAAATGGCATTGGCAAAATTATTTGTTTTTCCATTTTTATTATCATTTCACTTGGCAAACTCGGAATGGGCCTCTTTACGGGCGGCCCACATGGAAAATTTGATCAAGTTGCGAGTGTGTTAGATAAATGAAACTTGTTAAAATTTGTGGCTTTTCATTTATAGTACCTGCCGCCTGACATTGACATTTGCCTGGACAGGTCCTGCCCGGCTCTGCCCGGCCGGCCCGGCCCGGAGCGGACGGCTCCGTGCTTACGTGCGGCTGTCGCATTTGTCAACTTACCCAAGGCACAACGCACCGTACATATATACACACACACACACACACACCATACACACACACACACACACACACAGTGACAGCTATAGTTACAAAGGCAGAGGCAGAGGCAGAGGCAGAGGCATTTGCCACGCAGCTCCTTAAAATTGTTGACAACGCGGCGTATGCGTAATGCGGCCCTGCCCACAAGCTGTCCTCGCTGTGTCCTGTCCGTCCTGTTGTGCCCTGCCCCACCTTGGAGTACGCACAAAATTTGTCTTGGCTTAGGCATTTCAATTGCAAATTAGCCTCAGTCTCTGTCCCTGCCGCTGCCTCTGCCGCTGCCACTGTCTTTGGCCCCGCCCCCAGCGCCTCATGGCCCTGCCTACACGTTCAAGTTCTGCAGCTGTTCCTGTGCCAGGGCCTGGGCCTGGGCCTGGGCCTATGTCTATGCTCCCGTGCATTTGCCAGTCTACTTTGCATACCCTGTAATCACGAATTGTACCAGCTGGGGTGGCATCAAATTCAGTCCATCGCAGCTTGTGCTCAAGCCCTTTTTGACTGGAAGACAAGCCCGAACTTTGAACTTAAACCCAATAAAATCAAAAAATATAGAGCCAATGGAATCTTCAATGTTTGAATTTGATTTGAAAATGAACTTGACATTGACATTAAGATATTATAATGGAAAAAAGTCTTATTATTATATGGCCATATCAACCCAACGGGTCGCAGCCTTCTCCTTACTTCACTGAACATTTTTTTACGCAGGTGGATTTTAAATACTACGCACAACCTAGTTTTTCTAGAAGCGTCATGAGTGGGACTCGAACCCTCTTGATTTGGGGCGACAGTGCGCTATCCACTAATCCACCAGGGACTGCAAGGCCTTGTCTTGCTATTTGTAAAATTTGGGAAAACTGTGTTCAAAATATCGCTAAAATCCCTCTCATTAGTCGCCAGCATGTGCCCGAAATTTCGTCAGATTCGCCACAAACTTTGTATTATTGCGTAAAGCCTAGTTTCAGTCTTGTCTAATTCAAAGTCTTATCGAATTTGGCCAAAATAGCGCTAAAATATAGCCAAAGCTTCGCATATATGTTCCAACATGTTGCTAGGATGTTGTCAAAGTCTCTCGCTGAAAAAAAATCTTCTTATATTCTCTTCTAACTTCACAAAAGAGTATCCAAAGCATCCCTAAAGTATCTTGAATATAGCCCAAATAGCGACCAAACATTATGGAAGTCGCGATAAATTTTGAACAAAAAAACGTTTTACTGTCTACAAAATTTCGCTAAAAGACTATCCTAAGTATCTTGCCTTAGTCAAAATACCATCGCATCTGAATCGCTTCCAGCTTTACGGAGGTATCACGAAAGTATCGTTAAAGTATCGTAAAGTATGTCATCAAAATATACCTAAGCTGTTATTATAACCTCATCTAAATCTGACGCCTTAGTTCTCGGTACACGGAAGCATCACCAAGCTTTCGCCAAAGTATCGCTTAAATATCGTTTAAATATCGCTAAAGTATCGCCAAGGTCTTAAGGTCCTTTAGTATCTCACCAAATTCGAAATTTCTCTTGTCTGGCATTCTTATAATCCTTGGTACTTCTCCGAACTGCTTTGCAGGGTATCTGCTTGTCGTTCAGTGCCTGAGGCAGGCTGCCTTGATAGCTTTGTCTTCTGCTCCACCACAGGCAAAGTGTACATTTCGCTTTTTGTGGCAATTTGAATGATTTATGTTGATTGCGTATAATTGCATGTTGTGTCCTCAGCGTGTCCCTCTCTCTCTCTCCTTTACCTTTCCCTTTCCCCTTCCTTGCTCCTACTCCTGCTCCCTGCTCCCAGTTCATAAGGTTCAGGTGCCTGTCGGCCCTAACCTCAGACATTCTTGCGTCGCGCTTCTTGATGTTGACGTTGCCCCTGCCGCTGCCGCTGCTGCGCCTGCGGTTGGCGTCGCAGCTTTTATGACGCGTCATCTGTCAACAGCTTGTTTTGACAATGTTTAGCAAGAAGAAGAATGAAAAAGACAGAGGGGGTCAGAGAGAGGGAGAATGGAAATGGCAGGTGGCAGTGGCACGGGGCACGGGGCAGGAAGCAGGGGGCAAGGTCTTGGCTAGACACTGCGCCGCTTATCTAATTATGCGCCCAAAAGCACGCAACACACAAAAATGCCATCGCCCCACCAACCTCTGCCCCGCCTCTCCTGCCCCTGGCCCAGGCCCCACCCCACACCTCATTCCGAACCCAACTTGTCTTTTGCGGCACAACGTTTCATTTTTCTAACCAGGCACCGGGCACCGGGCACCAGGCGGGGTGCCAGCAGGTGATCAGTAGCGGTGCGGGGAGTAGGGGCGCAGGGGCGCAGGGGCGCAGAGAGCGCCTAATGGCGGGGCGCGCGCATTTATTTTGCTTGTAAACGAGCGCAATTTGCAATTTGAACGCGTCCATTTGGCCCCGCCAGGTGACACGCCGACGACCGCATTGAAGAGCTGCCTGCAACCGCCACTCCCATCAACCTCAACTAAACCACCCACCACCCGCCGCCATCCGGCCACCGCCCCAGCACCTCGTTGCCTGGGCACCTGCAGCAATTGAATATTTATTTGGGCGTGGCACGGCGCGACAGCAACTAGGAGTTGTTACGCATAGGCAGAGGAGCGGCAGAGCCTTTTTGCCAAAAACTCGCACTTTGCTAATCAGGTCAGGTCATTTGGCGCACAGTGTGACCAGAGCGAGCAAGAAAATATACCAAAAATATACCAAATAAGCAAGGAAGTACTGCGGTAGATAATAACGATTCTGGAGAATATGTAAACTTTCAGTCCAATACGTTGGAAAACATGGGAAGTATGGTCAAAGCCGATTTATGGTTTTATAGCAACTATATGATATAGTAGTCCGATCCGATCGGAACCGGCGCTGATGGATAACATAGGAAGGATATGCGCCAAGTTTCATTAGGATAGCTCAAAAAAAAAAAAGACGGACATGGCTCAATCGATATCTTTTCTCCTCCTGACCACTCTGAATGTAACTTTTGGGGGTCTACGACATTTCCTTCAATCCATCCAATTCCACACTTTTGGACAAATTAAGTATGCACCTCTATTCTACCGGGAATCATCAATAAATTCAAGTATTTTGTGCCTTTTGGAGCTGCCCCAAAACGAATTCTATTTATATATTTCCCACTAAACTAATTATGCTTTGACACAGTTCAACGACTGCGCACATAACCTCAAAGCAAACGCTTACTGAAGGCGCGTCGGGTTAATCCCATTTCTAATCTCTTCTATATGTATAGGTACATAGACTAGAAGTCCAGCATAGTTTATTGAGTAAAAAGTTAGTTGAAAGTTTTGCGTTTGTTTCGTTCTCGTACTTAACTCGATCCAAAGCTGGTCACACTGTGCAACTGGCGCACGAAGCGAACAACAGGAGAAGATTAGAAATGGCAGCAGAATGCAAAAAGGAATGAACTGAAAGCGTGCCAGGGTTGGAGTATGGGTCCAAAATAGGGGCCAACGTTGGGCGGGAGGCGTGGCGAGGCGCCGAGTGAAAGAAAGAGCAATGCCAGCTAATAAAATGAACTTTATGCGCGTACGTGCGTGGACTTCAAACACGGAGAAAAACACGGAAAAAACATCGGGAACGGGGCTGTGAAGAGCGGCATTGACACTGCAAGACGCCAGGGGAAGAGGGGAGGAGGGGTAGGCAAAGGAATTTATTGTCAGCGCTGACAAATTGGCTTTATGCACGTCAAATCTGGCTTTTAAAAATGTCGCAGAATTTATAAATTACAAAGGGGAACCTAAATATGGGGCAATTCGGGATCTACTACTCAGAATGCTTCCATATACAATAGTATTTATTATTGAAGTAAATATTCTGGAGAAGCCAAAAGGTAACTTGTGCCGAAACTTGTAAAAGGACCTAGAGAAGGCTAAAAACAGGTTTTGGATCTGCCATTGTCGTGGGAGCGACAAGAACCCAACACTCTGAATGGCCCATAATGCTATAGAAAATAGGTGGATTCTTCAACCTCTCCATAAGCGTGTTTTCCAGTCTGCAGGCCACCTTCGAGTCAAGTTTCCCACTTGAGCAACCATTTCCCCCTGGACCTGAATGAACAACAAGAACCACTTGGATGATACCCCAAAAAATAATCTATCAAAGTTCCAATCACAAAGAAATTCACAATAACACTTAAAGTCTCCGCTTTCCCCTGCGTCCCTTGATCATGTTGTAATACCAATCCGGAATCAACCTCGGGCCGAGATAGCGAAAGATGCCTATCTTAAGGATGCTTGAGGGGCCGTCAAATTCGAATTGGTACACCGAGTAGGGCGAGTTGATTTTGGTGTATTCTATTACTATGCCCAGCACTTTTTCCAGAAAAATCTGACATTCATTCCGCGACCAGTTTTCCTTCTGCAAACACACCAAAGCTCAGAGTTCTGCTCCAGCTGCTGCTCGGCTTTGGCAGGTACTTACATTTTCCTCCTCGAGTTGATTCAGATTTATACAGTCCAATCTATTGATGTGGCCATTCAGCGGTTGGGCCACATAAATCTCGTGGGAGTCCTTCAATGTGCACTCGGTCCACCACTGCAGCGCCTCATCCCAGTCGGGATCCCAGCAGTTCGGGTTCAATATCAACGATTTCTGGATCTTGACCTCGGCGAAGGGATGCTGCCTGTCATAGCTGTGGGGGGGGAGCAGTGAGCAGTGGGCATTTGGCGGGGAAACACACAACACAACACTCACTGCGGTTGGGCGTACAAATTGGGACCCATCAATGAGGCGTAGATCAGAGTCAGTTGGCCCACTTTGCAAGAATAAACACCGTAGAATTTACCCATGCCACCGGGTGGACCACAGAGCTGCCGAGTGGAATCTACAAGGAAATTATAACAATGGCCGCGCCCCATCCTTGACTAATGCCCACCTGAGTATAAATTCTTTCTAAGATTCACCTCCATTCTCATAATAAATCTCTCCAGCTTGCGCCTGTCCTTTGACTCGTCCGTCTTCCTCGGCTTGGCCAAGCATAGGTACACCGTCTTCTGGCATCTGCTGGCCCAGAGGCGAAAGCTGCGTGGCGAATAGGGCATGGCCATGAGCGCCTGCAGCGCCTCACCCTGTGCCACCACATCCGCGAGCACCTCCGTGCCGTGGACCGTGCGTGTCAGCGTTACTTTGCTGTTGTCTTTGATGAAATGGAGTACGTTCAATATGCTTCCCAGCTGGCACCTGAGATGCCAATCCTCAATCCCCATGTCCCATGAGCACGGTTGATCTAGCCTCATGGGAAAGCGAGACTCTTCTGGCAAAAGTAGAAACTTCATCTGCTCGGAGTCGGCGGAGTATAAGCCGTCGGTAGAGACGCTGAAGCGGCCGATCAACGTAGGGCGCAACTCGGGCATCACCACCTCTTCTTCCTTTTCATTTTCCTCATTAGAATCCATGATTTGCTACCAAAAAACTTGGAAAACTTTTGAATTGAAAAACTTACATGAAAAATTGAGGCATTTGGAGCTCTCCCTTACAAATTATTTCCAAAAATGTTGTTGACAATCAAGTCAAGGAGAGAGTCCAGTGAGAACTGACACCAAACACAATGAATACTGAAATCCCTTTGTAATATGTAGGCTTTCAACATTTCCATATATACCCTGATTCCATTTAAGCAAAATGGGCCAGAAGTCGGCCTGACAGACCACATGGAGCAAAAAGTAATCCATTATTGTTGGATTAAATTGGGGGCTTCATTTACCATTCTTCCGTCTGTCTGCCTGTCTGTCTATCCGTCTGTCCGTCCGTCTGTATGCTCGTCTGTCTGCCCGTCTGTCTGTCTGTCTGTCCGTCTTCCTGTCCTATCTGTCCTTCTATCTGTCCGTTTTTCTGTCTGTCTGTCAGTCTTCTTAAACTTGCCGATCTCAGAGAGATTCGCTCAGCGTAAGGACTCCTTTGTGCCCTTGAGCGAGTTGCCAAGCAGCTTAAAGCGGGTTTTTCTTCTGTGCAACAAAAAATGTCAACACTGTTGAATGCCCCTTGTCTCTAACTATCCCTCGCTCTCTTTATATTACTACAACTCCTTCTCTCTCTGTGCCATTCTCTATGTACTGCTCCCGGCTTAGCGCTTTGCCTCATCTTTGGCTTTGCGTTGCGCCTAATTATAATTTTGCAATTCTGCTGCTGCATGCAAAATTCAAAGGCGACAAGCTGTGTGGCATGAGGCATGCAGCATGAGGCATGAGGCATGAGTCAAGAGCTCGAGCAGCGCCTTGGCTCCCGCAGGTCCTAGCCTTTAGCTACTTCCGCTCGGCTGTTGAACATAAAACATGACAACTTCCGGCTGTTGCTGCCTGCGCCTCCGCCTCCGCCTCCGCCAGCGTCTCTGCCACTGCTCTGGCTACATGGGCCCATTCTGGCGGGTTTTGTTGGCGTTAAGCGTTTTATGGCCAAAATGTGCGTTCCATTTGAGGCAAAGACGGAGTCCCCCGCTGTGCTCATTTTGCGCTGATTCGCGCAACTTCCGTTTGTGTTTCTGCAAATGTTGCAAATCTTTTGCGCAAAACTTGTCGTAAAAATATTTTCATCAGCCCAAAAATGACTGTACGGTAGTGTGTGTGTGTATGGGTGTGTGTGTGTGTTGGGGGGGGGGGGGGGGGGGGTGGGGAAAGGGGTGTAGATGTTGAATGGTCTTTGGGGAGGCTATGGATGTATCCTAAACGGGGATCTCAGGTTTTAGGCTCACGTAATGAAACTTGGCGCACAGACTTTTT
>JBANCY010000704.1:0-22118 GCA_037040045.1 Phorticella flavipennis | reverse complement strand
CCCGCCAAACAAGAGGTGCGAGTTCGAGTCCCGCTCATGTCGATAGGCATGACCCTCCTAGAAAAACTAGGTTGTGGTGTAGGATTTGAAATCCACTCACGTTAAAATAGTTCTTCAGTGAAGGAAGCAGAAATAAAAGAAGATAGTGCTTCAGGCTTTGACCCGATGGGGTTGTTATGAACTTATAATAATAATTGCCGCATAACAGATGTATTCTATATCAGCTGAACACAGGAACTTAAGGCAGATACACTGCGTTTTGCTGGCACACGAATTACCATACCCTTTTGGGCATGCTCGATGCGAACAGGGTATTGAGCAACCGTTACACCAGAACTCGAATTGGCCAAAGTAAATAAACGGAGCATATGATTGGCGAAGCGCAAAATGTCGTTATTTTTATTGCAGACACAAAAGTATCGAGTTGTTTTGCTGCTGTTTTTTCTTGTTTTTATGGTCACCGTGATACGCCCTTATTGCAGCCCTGGCAGCCTAGTGATAATACGAAATTACACAGAACTATGGAACTATGGGGATAAGCGTGGGATGGATTGACACACGCCCACACAAACACAGGATAGTCCGGCGCAGGGCCTGAAGATGCGAAACTAAAGACACAAATCCATTTGATTTATAAATGGCTGCCGTGCGCCGTGCGCCGAGTGTCCACTTCTGTCCGTCCCCCCGTCTCCCCGCTATTGGCCACAATTTGGACGCTTATTAAAACGACTTTCAACATGGCTGAAAGCTAGAAGAAAACAAAATGGCAACGGCAGGCGGAGGATGGGCGATGGACGATAAAAGGCGAGCGGCGCCTTCGCAATTTTCCAATGTGGAAAAGTGTCAAATTGTGCCTTTATTCATTACGTTCTAGAGTGTGTGTGTGTTTGTGTGACAACATATATCGGATATATATTTATATATATATAGTATATATGTTTATGGCCAACTTGGCCACTGGCGCCGCCTGTTGAACGGGCCATGAAGCCGAGAATTGTCGCCTCGGCATTGCTGTAAAATTGAAATTGAAAACACTCTCCACTCTCCCAAACAATACAAGTAAATGGCACGCCGGCAAGCGCACAGTGGTTCAAAATTGTCTGTAGGTTAAACAGTGGGGAACTAAGATTTTCATACATTTCCCTAAACATGCATAGATTTGGCCGGGAGCTTAACGAATTTTAGTTGTAGAATAGCCCTATTATAACCTATATTATAATCCAATCCTCGGTAGATGAGTAGGTTCGAGTCCCACTCATGTCGATAGCATTACCATCCTCGAAAACCCCACGTGACCCACACCTACGTTAAAAAAAAAAGTTGTGCAGTGAGAGAAGCAGAAATTAAGAAATATAGTAATTCAAGCTGTGACCCGATAAGGTTTTTCGC
This sequence comes from Phorticella flavipennis, assembly GCA_037040045.1. Classification (NCBI taxonomy): domain Eukaryota; kingdom Metazoa; phylum Arthropoda; class Insecta; order Diptera; family Drosophilidae; genus Phorticella; species Phorticella flavipennis. The sequence continues at coordinate 20,729 of JBANCY010000704.1, read as the reverse complement.
AATATAATAATAATAATGATTCGATCATTTTGAAGCATAGAGGTATTATAGACAGTAAAGAATCTTAATCGTTTGAGGAACATCAGATATATGGAGAAAGCCGACTTATGGCAGTTGTATGATATAGTCGTCCGAAATTTAATGGAGCTATAGAAAGTAAAAGAATCTTAAGTGTGTGTAAAAGTGAAATGAAGCTTGAAAAATAAAGGATTTATACGAAAGGATTAACATATGGCAGCTATGTGATATAGTGGTTTAATCCGGCCGCTGCCAAAAGGTGTATAGCGTCTTTCGAAAAACATTTATGTTCCTAGTTTTATTACTATATCTGGAGGGAAAATTTTACATGCCGACGCACGGACAGACATACATTGCCAAATCCATGTCTCTTTTTCTCCTAACTATTTTATTGGTAGAGCATTTTCCGGATGTCAGGCGAATTTTAGCTCTATAATAACCCTATTATAACCAAATAATTAAATGATTCCTATGAAATGGAATTATTGATATTAAAGAATCTTAAAAGTGTGTAAAAATATCAATCTTGAGAAATATGGAGAAAACCGACATTTCAATATATGGTAGCTGTGTGATATAGTGATCCGATCCTTCTGAAATTGGAAATGCGATGAGAACTTTGAAATTTTTAATTGTTTTTGAGGCATCTATGTGATATGGTAGTCAGATCCGGCAAAAGAGACTCTGTGGCAAGCTTGACAACAGATAGACAGATCGATTTCTGTTTTCTCCTGACCATTGTTCTTATAGGGATCTCGGTGGACCAGTGGATAGCGCACTGTCCCGCCAAACAAGCGGTGCAAGTTCGAGACCCGCTCATGTCGATAGTCACGACCCTCCTAGAAAAACTAGGTTGTGGCGTAGGATTTAAAATCCACACACGTCAAAAAAGCTCTTCAGTGAAGGAGGCACAAAAAAAGACAAATTGTGCTTCAAGTTTTGACCCAATGGGCTTGTTATGGCCATGTAATAATAATAATATTATTCGAAAAGAATATAAAAAGATAATGAAAATTGATTCTGATTCTGCAAGTTCTACGCACTTTTTGCTCATCTTTATTGTTCATTCTTTTTGGATTCAATCAAAATTATTTTTTGTTTGCTTAAAGACAAATGATTTTCTAACCACTGTGCAATGCAGCCATAAGATAGATGAGTCGTCGTTGGCTGCGTTTGCGGGGAGAAGGTAGTCAAAGCACGTAACATATATTGTTGCCGGTTGCTAGGAAAAGGACTCCTCTGGTTCTTGGTACTTTCACTTGTGACTTGTGATTCTTAAAACTTACTATATATATATATATATATATATATATATATATATAAGGTGTATTGTCAAGCTGTGTGTGTGTCTGCAAGACTGCTGGTAAATTTATGTGAGTTGACAACTTGAGCGCGACTATGTTACATGCTTAGACACAGATACACACACTTATACACAGACAGGAAGACACACACACACTCACACACACTCGCATGCATACATATAGATAGCCCTAAGATGGTTGGATGGTTGTTTCCTTGGCGAGCACCGGAAGGAGGCAGACATATCTAAGGTGCGTTTGGTTCGTGTGGAAGATGCCACCCGCTGGCTGGCAACGCCTGACTGTCTGTTGGTCTGTCCGACTGTCTGTCTGTCCCACTGTCTGTCTCTCTGCTGATTTTTCAATGTGGCGCGCCTAATCATGACATGAAGGCGGTACACACCTTCCAACAACAACAACAACGACACGAAGAACAACATAAAGAACAACCACAATGACAACAAATTGAAACGGAAGTTTCTTGGCAAATAGTTATTTCACACATACAAACAAGCGCACACACACACACACACACACACACACACTCTATTATTATTATATGGCCATAACAACCCCATTAGGTCACAACCTGAAGCACTATTTGCCTTTTTTTCAGCTTCCTTCACCGAAGACACACCCAAACACACACTCATATTTAAAGCAAAATCAACAACTTTCACAAATAGTTACTTTGGCCAAACCAATGGAATCTTTAGAGAGCATATAACTTTTACAGGGTATAACTAATTCACTCATAAAGCAGTGCCAATTTCTTCATTGAGTTGTTATTGAGAGAAGTTGTCAAAATAGTTGACAAACTGACAACTTGGCTGACTGCAAAATTCACACAATTCAGCAAATTCCGTTGGGAAATGTCAAAAGTTCTGTGATAAAGTGGAATGTAAATTTTAGTCCATGTCAAACTTATTCAAAGTTGGCAGAAGCTCGTTTTTAATGTCCATCGATATTATTCAAATGGAATATTTACTATACAGTGGACACTCTCTTAAGCGGACACCTCCTTTTAATGGACAAAGCTTGGGAACGGGGGAAAAAACATGTAAATAAACCTCCCATTAGTGGACACCTCTCAATACTGGACAAATTTCAGGCGACCGTCGCTGTCCACTGTAGAGAGGTTTCACTGTATATAGTATATATAGCTATAGATAGCATGTTAGGCTTAAGCTGAAAAATTATGTTCGATTTGTTGAAAACGCTTCCTTTCTAAAGGTAAATAAAACAAGATGCAACCGAGGGTTGTTGGGAGTGCCCTGATCCCAGCTGGGCGCACTTACTCCGAACTATTCAAAACCTGCATTGAACAGCGCACATTCCCGAGCAGTTGGAACACACACAAGCCTCTCCTGCTCCTCAAAGGCGAAAAGGCAACGGGGAGTCCATCCGCCTATAGACCACTGCATGCTCAATGTTACCAGAAATCTGTTTAAACCGGCTGCAGGACGAACTGAAAAGCCGTGGGGGGCTTTCAAATTGGAAAACGCGCAGCACCGTGGATGCCATTCGGACAGTGTGGGGCAGAGCCAATGATGCTCTTAAGGGTCAGCAATGGAAACTAGGTTCGACGTGCAAAACGCCTTAAATTCCGCAAGCTGGCCTAAGATTATTTCGGATCTGAATGGCAGCTACTTCCGGTCGCGCATACTCCTAATTCGATACAGCAGACTGCTGAATAAGGCAGCATATTCCGGAGCTAGTCCATGAGGACTAAGTACTTGGACCAATTGTGTGGAATATCAGGTGTGACACCATACTGAGGCTCGACACTCCAACAATGTAGCCGTTGTGTCGGTAGCAGAAGAGCTGCCCTATGTTGAGACACAACTCCTGCACAGGTTATTTAAAAGGTCCTGATAAGCAGCAAGAAAGCGATGGAAGAAGCAATGATATTTGTGGGAGGTATTCCCATAGGGTCCATGCCTCATATTGAATAGCTATGAGTATAAAAGTAACACCTGAAATACCTTGCTGATAAGGCTACAAAGGCAACAAGCTCTCTATCTCGAACCCTGGTGAACGTTGGAGGAACGTGACATATTATGAGCCCAGGCGATGTTTGTCAAGAACCACAATCGACCATGTAGATCTGCATACAAAACATGTGCGCTGCGAGTATTCAGCTCTTTACGGTTTTGTCAAGCATAATATATTTGGATCTGCTAGTGGCTGAATCCCATTTTACCGAACACTCTACAGAAGCACGAAAAACTCCCGATATCAGGATAACTGAGAAATGGGGCAACAACCGCTGAGGGAAACTGGACAAAGAAGTTGAAGAAGTTAGACTTACGGTCTTGGGTGAGTAGGAAGTATATAGTCAAACCGACTTCTACATGACATAACTACAAATCCTACCGGTATCGTATTGACTCAAGCACGAGATAGATCAGTTTTGCATGGAGAAAAGAAGACGCATCCCTATCTTTTTATCATTCATAAATTTACTGCTGATGGGGCCTCGTAGGACCAGTGGATAGCGCACTGTCCCGCTAAACAAGGTGCAAGTTCGAGTCCCGCTCATGTCGATAGGCTTGACCCATCTAGAAAAACTAGGTTGTATCGTAGGACTTGAAATCGCCCCACTTAAAAAAATGTTCTTCAGTGAAGTAAGCAGAAATAAAGGAAAAGAATGCTTCAGGCTTTGAACCGATGGGGTTGCTATGGCCATATAATAATAATAAATTTATTGCTGAACGTGTTGAGCAAAGAAACGGAGGACCTTTTATAGTCAACAACAGTCAATAATCCTTGTGTCGCACTGCAAGCATTTCAAACTCTAGATAAGTTTCAGATGAGGTTTTTAAATGTCATCTTTCCCTCATGATGTAATACATAGCGAAAGTTCAAAAAGGTGGAATCAGAGAGCAGGACGGTTTCGCATGGCTAAAAGTCCTAAAATATTTGAAACAAACTTAATTATCGTAAGCTTTTTATGGATCTTCCTATGAAGTCTAGCTCTTGTAGTCGACGTGTAAGATCGACGTACAGACAGATACGGTATACTCTTATTTGACATATTTCCGGTGGAATCAAGGTATTAAATATGATGAATCGATGTTTTAACTGTTTAAAAATTATGGAAGATATGGAAAATGGAAAGCTCTTCTTATAAACTAAATAGGCCAGTTATTGCATTGTAATTTCATATTGTTATAATATAAGTATAATATATCCTGATATCGTCAAACACAAATCCTACCTAAGGCCATTTTTTGCATTTTGGCCTATTTTTTTTTCATCATGAAAATGTTCAACCAAAATATGATAATGACGAATGGGAAACCCCTGTTTATTCTTTTCATTCACAATCGAATCGTTGTTCGTCAAAAGCTCCATCACAGGAGAAACCTCCTTTTTGTCTATGTTGGACAATACAATGAGAAACAGATGTTTAAGCCTTTCACAAAAACAAAGAGCATTTTGGTAAAAAAAAAAAAAGGAGTTTTGCTTTCTTTTTATGTTTCGGAAAAAAAATCCTTTGACTGCTTTCATAAAGTTATTAAATGACTTCGTGGAATATATTCATGGTATTATATTTTCCGGTTTATTAATTTACGAATCGCATCACAGTTTATTGCAACGAAACCAAAAGGACATCGGAGGCACATCACAGGGACCTGTCCGAAAGTTATTAAAAATTGGACCAATTTTTTCGGGCAGTTATAAAAAAAATGAGGAGGCAAATTTAATTGTTAAATTGAAGCCTTTATAAGTTACATCGTGTGGCACAAACAGCTTTTCCAAAAGGTTTCCGGGGGCTAAAAATATAATATTAAATTTAAGCGAAATCTGTTTACCAATCAAGTCAAAGGAACAGCAATTTCGACTGAATATTATTCAAAATTGGACTTTATGCGCAATTTTTTAGTGGTTTACTATAAAGCAGGTAAAATATAAGGTTGTACGAGGCTAAAATGGATAAATCAGGTTTAATTGGAAAGTTCATTCAAGATAAAGAATGATTGGAATGATTAGAGATGGGCTTCAATAAATAATCGATAACTAAATATTTAATAGATTTCAAGATGAACATAGTTTTCTTTAAAATCTTTAACTTTTCTTGTCCCTTTTTTAACCGTTTCAAATAATATGATCTAATCTATTCCTCAAAATACAAGCGTTTAACTAAACTAAATTTATTTCTCCCACCCATTTTTTATTCAGGAAAGGAACAAATATGGGCCTCAAGTAGTCGATTGCTAAATATTTGTCAGATTTGAACATAAGCACTGTCCCCTTTTATAAATTACGAACTCTTCCCAACGAGCCAGTCATATATTTAACTGTTCCAAAAAATAGGATGTTTCAGATTCCTGAAAATATTGGTGTGTCTCCTATGTATATGCCTTTGGGAACCACATTAAGCCAGGGAAATTGTAGCGCAATTTGGATGTGGACCACTGCAGAGGGAGAAGTAGGTGTTGGGATGTTAAGAACTTCTACAAATTTTAAATCATATTTTTACTAAACTTAATAGAAATACTCTTCTCAAGGAAGATTTCCCAGCCAACTTTATATCATTATTGGGACTGATTCTACCGGAAAAGTCACTGTTTTTACTGTTTTTTTTCTTCTTCTGACAACTTTTAATCGATATTTGTATGCGATGGAGAATTCCAAATGTCAAAACAGCTGCCTGTTTTCAGGCAGATAGTCGTGGAAAAAAAATAATTTTCGTACTTAGTGAAGATTTCAGTCACTTCCAAAGTTGGAAAAATTTGCATGTTAAATTTGTTTTACGTAAAAAAACTCTAGGGTCAATTTTACATTTAATTTACCTAAATCTGGTAATGCTATGAAGAAAGATGACAAAAGAAATCGATTTTCCGTTTGTCGATCCACCCGATTTTCTGTCTTATTGTGTATCCGTCGTTTCGTCCGTCGATCTGTATATATATCTTCAGTGAAGAAAGCAGAAATAAAGTAAAATAATGCATCAGGCTTTGACCCGAAAGGGTTGTTATGGCCATATAATTATAATAACTACTCCCCCAGTTTTTAAATATCATCATAAAACTTGTCACACAGGCTTCTTTTGTTAGTTGTCAGCGTATTTGTCGGAACCGGCCGGATCAGTCCACTATTATACCACATGGTTATTGTTTTGCCGATATTTTTCATGTTTTTAAAGCTATTCAAATGAAATTTCACACACATTAAGGATTTCTATATATTTATCTTTCTATTAATTTTGAACAGGATCGAACTTCTATATGATATCGCTGCCACACTATCAAATATTTCAAGTGTTTCAACCTATTGACTTACAATTTGCCTTCCTTACTTCTTGCCTTCCTTACTTCTTCTATATGTTATAGTGAAATGATATAATTGTCTATAATACAAATTATATGTGGTTAAAAGGACTGAGCGGCCTGAGGTTGCCATAGAAACAGGTGCAAAAGTTGGCCTAAGTCAACAGAGCTAAACATTTTGTGGGTTTATTTTATGTGGCGTTACGAATATAATGAGTGTGGTATGCAAACCCAGGGCAAGGGTATATTTAGGAATATAAAAAATTGCGAATGGAAATGAAATGAAACCTACAAAGTGGGCGGCACAAAGGAAAAGCGAAGGAAAATGAAATAGAATTGAATGCCAAATAAGCGACCTTTGGCCAGCAAATAAGAACACAAATAATTTCCGTTTGTGAAAAGCGCCGAAAAACAGAATCAGCCCTACATATAGATCTATAGAAAGTGTGTCTGTGTCTCTGGGTCTTGTCCCAAACCAGTTTCCGTCTTCCATTTCCTGTGCAAAGAGGGCCAAAGAGTTGCAGCAGTGCGACATCAACTCGGCCAAAGCCGCGTAGGTCGCGCCCAAGTTGACATGATTTGAGACGGGTCATAACATGACCTCAACCTTGTTCCTGAGATCTGATACTGAAGCCCAACTCCCGGTTCCGCTCAGATACGGTTTTTTTATATTTTTTTTGTGTGTGTGTGTGGGTAGTCGGCTTATTGCCCCAGACATTTGTGCCGATAAATAGAGATTCGCAAGAGCAGGCGCTGTGTGTGTGCATAGGCCTCTTACACCCTCTCTATAAGGACTGCCGCCTCCTGCCCCTGTGTTTGCCCAGCTAAATGTCTTATTCTCTTTCTGCTCGGCCATTCAAATGGAAAAAAACTCTTTAAAAGTTTCGCTTTGGACCCGAACCCTCCTCCTGAAGCCTCCTTGAAGCCTAAAGGAGTCGAGTGCACGTGTTGGATTACGGCGTACTTGTGGCTGTGCCTGTGCCTGTGCCTGTGGCTACGGCCGGAGGGCAACATTTGTTTAATTCAATTAACAGCACTTTCAATTCAAAATGTTCATAATTTTTTATGCTATAAAATTTTTGTTTATTTTTCAATAAATTGTTGTCCTAATTTTAACGCAAGACGAGAAGTGCATGCAACAGCTGTTGCCACTTGATACCCTGTAATAATGGCATACAATTTATAGCAAATTAACATTTATTAGTCTGTTTTCATTTGCATGTGCAGGGTATCCGGCAGTCGACTCGCTGAGGCTCGCCTGCTGCTTGTTATGTTTTCGTATGCCTCCGCTGTTTGTTTCATGTTGCAGCTTTTGCTTTTTTATGGCATCGTAAACAGCACATAATACTAAAGAGCTTTGTTTAGCGGGTTCGACGGGGGGACTGGGTGGACTGGATGGACTGGGGGGACTGGGGGGACTGGGGGTGGGGCTATGGCGCTAAAGCTGAGCGTGTCTGGACCAAAAAAAGCAAGATAGAGTGCTGCAGTCGAGAGTGCTCGACTGCGGGTATACCCTGATCCCAGTCGAGGAATACCGTTACATTCGCCTAATGCACAGACACACGCACACATATACAAACTTATACCATTAGACAGCGTGAGCTGAAGTCGGCGCTGCGTCAACCGCTTTTCCCATAGGTGAATTTTTACACTCTTTTGCGAATAACTTCTGTGTTTATTATTTGATCGAGTTGAAACTTTCAGCATAAATCTGAAATACAATCCAAAATTCGTTCGGTAAAAATCTTGTTTTAAACCTAAAAATTACACCTGTTATCAAATTTTTTTGATTTTCGGGGGAGGTGGCGTGGCATTAAAAATTTGAGAAACTACTTTTTGGGCATCATTAGTGCGGAGCAACATACCAAATTTCGTGTCCCTAGCTGAAAACGTTTAGCCGCCAGGTAACATAATGCATATTTCACCTTTAGCCATTTATGCCCGTTTTCGGCCAATTCTAAGCCTTATAACTTCGGTGTTTATGATCCGATCGTTCTGAAATTTTCAAGACTTCTTGATAACATCGTCATAAATATATGTTCTGGAAACCATTACCATTACGATTGTAAAAAATATAAGCACTTCTTTAATTTAGGGGGGACGAAATTGGGATGGAAAAAAATTTGGATGCCACTCTGTGCATTGTATCTTTGGGCACCTACATACCAAATTTAATGACTCTTGCCCAAAAATTTTGATTGCAATACACATTTCGATACTTTACGGGAAAATGGAGGGATGATTTAGGGAAATTCCATTCTGCAGTTTCTATTCATGACCCTATTTGCCGAAATTGATGTCGATTACATTATAAATGTCACAGTTATGGCCATTTTATCGAAAATCGTTTTTATCGATTATCAGGCGAAGGGGGCGAGGCATCTAAAATTTGAAACAAACTCGTACTGCTTATGCTCTACACGGATTTGCATGCCCATTTTGAAGTCTGTAGCTTTTGTAGTTTCCGAGATCGGCGTGTTCATACAAGCGGACGGACGGACAAACAGACAGGGCTAAATCGATTGCGCTATTGATCCTAATCAAGCATATATATATTTTATGGGGTCTGCCACGCCTCCTTCTGCCTGTTACATACATTCCAACAAAACTATTATACCCTTCTTGCCTTTTTCAAATGGGTATAAAAACAAGAAAACAGCGGAAGAAGAAGAATTTGTTGCTTACTTTGCCAGGGCCAGAAGTGGGCGTTGTACGAGGACTTTCGGTCCTGGACGACGCACTCTATGTGTTTGGGGCACATTGCCTTTTGCCTCGTGTGAATAATAAAATAGTTTCGAGTATCCATTTGCATATTTAAAATGTTGAGGCCGCCAGCCCGGGTTCGGTGGGCGTGGCAAGACGGCACTCAATATTTGCTCGAGCACTAAACGCCCGCCGTCTTCTCCACGTTCACGTTCATGTTATCCGCATCCTGTTTGTGCCCCTGTCGGTCTGTGTGTCCTTGTGTCCTCTGTCCTGTGTCCTGCGTGCTCTATGTGCTCGGTGCTCTGTGCTCTATGCTGTATGCCTTTTTGTCCAACTCTTTGGTCCTTTTTGCATGTCCGTGTCCGCAGCTGCTAATGGCTTTCTCTTTTGCAATTTACCCGGACCCACGTGCTGCACTCGCTCCCCCTGGTCAAGCATTTTGATTTAATTTTTTATGCACTCTCATTAAATAATGGCACTCCGGACAGAAGAGCCAACAACCAGAGACGCAGACCAACATGTAGTTGCAACAGCCCCAAGAACCCCCAAGAACCCATCGACCCTACGTCTCCATATGTGACCGACACGTCCCTCACATATGCCATTTCCTGTGCTGCTCTTGGGGGGCATTTCCCAATGGTGCTTGGCTGGCCATGTTGATTTAGGTTAACAGTAAACAGGACTCCAAAATCTCTTTCATCAGGAACGCAGAGGGAACTTATTTTGCTTTCCGATTGACCTGCAACAGACAAGCTCAGCAAATTCCCAGAAATGTGAGGTTATGAGGAGCAAATCGTTTTGGATTTGTACTCTTGTTTTCTGCTTCGTTGCCAAAGGAAGCTGCTAATTCACTTAATAGACAGACAGACGGACAGATAGACGGACAGACAGACAGACGGATGGACAGAGAAAAAGCGCTCAAAGAACACAGAAATTGTAAAGTGAAGAGCAGGTTTCAGGCCCCGCAGGCACTCAGTTTAGACTCCTTTTGACATATCAGTATCAATTTGTATACCCTGTGAAAGCCAAGTGCAACAGAATTTCTCGATGGGCATGATCTTAGCATCATCATTATTTCCCCAAACTTATTCATAGGTGAGTTCCAAACTGAACACTACTTTTGGCTTAGTGGCACCAACTAGTTAATTGAAGAGTTGAATTCCTTACGAAGATTGAATCAAGTTTTCATGTCGTCGGTAAGAAAACATCGATGAAAAAGTACATATTAAGTTTTCTTTTAAACTTTTTAAATCTTTTATCGAAACTTTTCAAATTGAAACTTTCGAACGAACAAAGTTTTTGGTGCTCATTGTTTATCTTATGGCGCAGTTCATTAGTGATACACCCGCTGGAAAAACGGTCCTAAGGACTTTTATGATGTCTCGCATGTGACTAATCCAAATTCCTGATCGAAAATTCATAGCAATTCGTTTAGCTAAAATCTTCTATGGAATTTATAAATAGGGAAATATAAATTAATAGTTTTATTGTTAGATATTTGGCTTAAAGTGTATTTTGTAGAAAATTTCTGATATACTAAAAATGAGTCAGAGAAAGATGAATATAGCCGACAATTCTTGTTTTAATCTGATAACAACTCTAAGAATCTTATATGTATTGCGCATATGTTGTGTTTAACTTTGTCTCCATAATTCTTCTTCTCCATAATTTCTAGAACTCAACTTAATTGAACATTTACCAAAAAAAAATTGGATGGATGTGGCAAAAGGCGGAACAGACAATTAATAGTTGTGCTGACGCTAGCATATCTCGAAGTAAGACGAAATACTGGATGGTACCAAATCGTTTATAATATTCTAAATGGTATAGAATCTAAATACCAGTAAAAGATTGGAATGGAATAAAGTGAATTTAGTTTAAAATTGTATAAGATATCTGAGAAAAAAATTTCTTTATAAAATATCCTCATAGAGAATTAGAAAATCTTGCTAAAATTGAAGGTGTTTGCTGTGGCCATATTTCCTTTCACCGCTGATATAGTGATCTGACGGTTCCAATGAATCCGATAGTAGATTCCAGGCATAAATGCATTCGAGAAGAGTATAAATAGAATCTTATTTATAAGTATAGTTTGGGCCTCAGTGGGCCAGTGGATAGCGCACTGTAACGCGAAACAAGAGGCGTTGGGTTCGAGTCCCACTCATGTACTTAGCATGACCCACCTAGAAAAACTAGGTTGTGGCGTAGGGCTTGAAATCCACCCACGTAAAAAAAATATTCAGTGAAAGAAGCTAGAAATAGAGGAAAAAAAAGTGCTTTAGGCTGTGTCCCGAAAGGGTTGTTATAGCCACTTAAAAAAAAAAAAAGTTTGATTTATATATCGAAGTATTATATGATTTTCCTTTCTGTTTCAAGAACACTCCGGGCTTAAGTTTTGGCGCCCTTCGACATTTCCTATTTATTATCAGTTTCAGATTGAAATGAATATACTATTTTCTCCAAAAGTCTAAATTCTTATAAAATCTACATATGTATCTCCGGGTTTATTGTCTTGTTTTTCATTTCAAAACTCTGAATACCAATTATTTTTATGCTCGCAAAAGGTAAGTGTATACAATAACTTTACTATATACGATAATTCCTATACCAACTATGGCAACTCTATTGTATAACAAAACATATGGCTGACAATAGTCAAATTGCTTACATATCTTTGGGGCACATCCAACAATTGTGCCACACAATAAAAACAATTCGCAAGAACGAAATTTCAGAGTATGAGGAACATGTTGTTCTGGTTTGCAACGTTGCAACGGGTTGTTCCAACTTTTTGTGACTTTAGGCATTTCGGAATTGCCAATTTGCATGATAATGTTTAACACACGAGTGTGAGTGTAATTAACACTATAGAGCGTGTTAGAAGGAGAGTGTGCGACGTGGAAATACCCTGTGAGGCAGGGTGAAAGATGGACAAAAGTATTTTGAGATATATTTGGAAACAGTTGATTTGCTTGATAATTTTGGGGTGATTTTATTTATGTTAATTTAGACCGACAAATCCATTTTTATAATCTTAGATTTATATGGGGTAGTAAAATAGACAATATATTCGTGAATGGAATACATATGGTGTATCGTATGTCTTAGTGATTGAGCAATGAAACTTCTTTCGATCCATAGATTGGGAAAATTAAATATAGCATATTCATAGTTTTGATATTTGGAAGATTTCGATTTTTCATATAAATTCAAGAATAAAACATTCATAATTTTCGCTTTGTTCTTGGCTTTGGGTCTTATATTTATCATGAATTAATTTCAATTCAAAAACTTGAAATAGTTTCAATCAATCGATCCGTTTCCTACAATTACAGAGTATAAAAGCCACAACATTATTGTTAGTTGGGTTTTATTCGCTCACAAAATAAGTGTGAAATAATTATTATCGTAGCATCGATAATTTCATACTCTTTGTCGCAAAATACTATGTACATACAATATACATACTATATGGATAATATAAAGTTTTGGAGCCAAGTGGAACGAAATTCTAAGAAATTCTAAGCAAGTTATATTTTTTGAACAACGCAAATTCAAGATGTCCACCTTATAGATACATAATAACTTCGACTTGATTACAAAAAAATTGGTAGAAAAAAAAAAAGCAGAAGAAATGTTCAAATGTTGAGTCCTTTAACTTCGGTGTTTATAGTCCGATTGTTCCGAAAATTTGGAATTGGTTAATTACATAGTCATGAATATAAGCTTTGGAATGCAAATCATTATGATAAGGATTGGAGACATTATAACCACTCATTTAATTCAGGGAGACCAACTTGGGATAGAAAAAAAACTATTGCAGACAATTTGTGGCTGCTATACACATTTCGTCACTTTCCGGGAAAATGGAAGAATGTATCAAAATTTTGGGAAATTCCGTTCTGCAGTTTCTAATTACGACCCCATATACGGAATTTGATGCTTTTAGCTTATAAATGCCAAAATTATGGCCATTTTATCGAAAAACGATAATAGAGCGGTGGGGGCGCGGCATCCAAAATTAAAAATAAAATTGATATGAGTATGGTACATACGGATCTTAATGGGAAGCTTGAACGTTTTAGCTTTTATAGTCCCTAAGACAGGCGAACAGAAAGACGGACAGGGCTAAATCGACTCCGCTATTGATCCTGATCAAGAATATATATACTTAATGGGTTGCGGCACGCCTCCTTGTGCTTGTTACATGAATTTTCATAAACTTATTATACCCTTCATACCAATTTTTAATTGTGATCAGGGTATTGAAACTCAAATAATGTGAGAAAGGCCGATATTCATTTGCATCATATAAACATGACATATTGCGTCAATCTGTTCGGTTCTGCCAGAAACCAATTGGATTGCGATTGCTAAAAGCTCGATAAGCTTACAGACAGACTGACTGCCAGACCGACAGGCACACTCGAACCGCTGACCATTCCCTGACTCTTTTTCTTCAGAACAAAGCAAATATAGCATAATATTTTCTTTAAAATTTATATAAGAAATACACAAGAAATGTAAATTCGTTTAATAAATATGAAAAAATATGAAAAATAAATATTTATCGAGCACACGTGCACGTGCAGAGCTTATCCGAGCACTCGAAAAGTATTTAGGGCAGAGGATTGTACATTGAGAACTTCCAGCTGGCCTGGCCTGGCCGGGCCTCAAGGACTCAAAGCCGATTTCAGGTGCAGCTGGGAGACTCTGACAGTGTCGGCTTAAGGCTGGGAATAAATTACACGATACAAAACGATATATACTATGCTATATACAATTGCAGGATACTTATCGAGCTTAAATATCGTTCGATGACACGAGCTGAATCTGAATTTTTCATGCTCTATAAAATATGGCGCTTATCATGGAAATATGATTGGTTTCAACCACTTTTTGACAGCTTTTAATAAATAAGAAAATGAAACTGATTTCATAGTCCATTGCCGATAGGTCGACAAATAAAGATGACCGCCGACCCCTTGGCAACGCTTTTCAACAATATGGCGTCGGCGCCAACCGTCGGGAGGTTGGGTAAAATTTCAACTTTTCAACTGACAGAAAGCTGATTGCTATGCTGGTCATGTGCCAATCCCCCAATACCCAGAAAAAATAATATGCAAACTCGTTAACTGCTTAAATTGAGTATGTGGGGGGCATTTTTGGTCAACTTCTCTTGGCCTTGACCTCGACTGGAATTTAATATTGGGTTTTTAAGTTAGGCAAAGATTCGTTACGCCCATCCCACAGGCGGGTCAATGCCACGAACGGATGCATGATTAAAGAAAAGTATCCCCTTACTGGGGAATCCATTGTCATTTATAATGATTACGTGCACATGATGCTGCTGCTGCCATGACAGTTGATGCCGTTGCCCCCGGGGGCCACGTGCTGCTCCGCTCTGCTGTCGACCGGGGCGCGTGGGGGCCGTTTTCGACGCAGGTGTCAATGTTCCGAACAGATTTGAAGCAGGCTCAAGCGATTCGAACTTAAAGTTTTTATGATCCCAATACTGACAAGTAGAGCAGCGTTTTATTAGCCACTGCCACGCCCCATGCCCCACCTGCCCCACGCCCCTCTAGCCCCACCTGCCCCATGGAATCCCCCGCATGTTGTCATGTCTTGGGTAGGCGCAGCATTAATTTAATCGGCATGTCATTCCATGTTGAAAGTTTTGTTTTACGCTAACTGCGGCTGTTGCTCGAGGCATGCCACCCGCTTTATGTGTGCAACCTGCCTTGCCACAAGATACACCCACGCACCCACACACACTCATAGGTGGTAGGGGGGAGATGGAGCCACGGGGAGCTCCATTGTCAGGGGCTGGCTTTGTTCTCGATGTTCTGTTTTGTTAATCAGAGGCAGCATCAAGGTTGTTGGCGTTAAATGAGCTGAAGTGCCACTGAAAATTGCAACGAACGTGGGCGTCGATGAGTGGAGGCGTGGCGTGGCGTCTGCCCCAGAGCTAAGCCAAACACCCGCACATACCTACATATATATGTATCAGCACAGGGGCGTCGTCAGTCGTCAATCGTCAGCAGACCTTTTCGCATTGATTATACTCTTTTCTAGGTAAAGCAGATATATTCGCTTGATGCTAGAGTTTGTAATGCTTACAATTTTAAGGACGTTTTAAGGACGAATCCTTGGCCTTCGCGTCATAATATTTTGCGTGCCCACTAAATAGATCTAGGGCTATAACATATCCAAATTTCAGCCAAATCGGTGACCCCAACGTCGTGGTATCTCCTTGTTAGATGTATAGAAGTTATAGGGACAAGTTGACTCTGTTATTTTCCATCGAAACACAACATTTTTAAATAAATTTGGCAGATAAGTACAGAATTGAGCTGAAATTTTGGTTGTCCTATGTTTCTGGAAAGTTTGTAATACTCTGAAGCATAGAAGTTTTAAGGATAAATTAACTCTGCCTATCTGTCCTTCGGACTATCCTGTATATCTATATATAAACAAACTAAGTAGACCATTAGGGGGCCTCTGTGGACCAGTGGATGGCGCACTGGCACGCCAAACAAAAGGTGTGGGTTCGATTGTCACTCATGTCCTAAAAACTAGGTTGTGGCGTAGGATTTGAAATCCACCCACATAAAATAGTTCTTCAGTAAAGGAAGCAGAAATAAAGACAAATAATGCCTCAGGCTTTGACCCGATAAGGTTGGTATGGTCATATAATAAGAAGTAGACCATCAGCTTTTCAGAAACTAGTCATAGAGCTGTCTTGTGCCGAAACATTGCTAATATGATATTAAACTGGAACAATATTTCATATTTTTGGAATAATTTGTCTTTAAAGAAAATCCATTAGAGAATTCAGTTATTCTCCGTTGAAAAAAACCAAATTTTAAATAGAGTGGCTTATGAATAAGGAATAAAGCTCCAATGCCACTGAAAATTCGGTTTGCTCATATGTCCTATGTTTCTGGAAATATTGTCCTCAAATTAATTACATAAATAAATTGAATTATAATTTATCAATACGCCCGATTTCAAATCAATTGGCTAATAAATACTTTTGATACGGCTTATTTAATCAATAAGAAATACAGCGAGATATCCATCATCTCAGAACTTGTTAGAGGATTATCAAAACATACATTAGTTGAATCAATTCTCATCTGCGTTAGGTCGCGTGTTCGAGTCGCAGCTACCACTGTGAGTTTTATTTATTTTCTAAGCGTTATTATACAGATCTTCGAGGTAAGGAAATGAATATATATAGATATTATTCTTATAATATATTTACAATCTAAATTTAGAAATTACTAAAACTTTCATATTAAATTTGCTGAAATATGTGTGTTATGGAGCCTCGGTGGACCAGTGGATAACGCACTGCCCCGCCAAACAGAAGGCGTGGGTTCGAGTCCCACCTATATACTTACAAAAACTATGTTGGGGCGTGTGTTTAAAATCCATCCGCCTAAAAAATGTTCATTGAAGGAAGCAGAAATAAAGACAAGTAGTGCTTTAGGTTGTGATCCGATAGGGTTGTTATGACTATATAATAATATATATAATATGTGTGTTATGCCTTTCCTAGGAAAAGAGTATCTCATCTTCGGCGTGACGTTGAAAGCTCTCTCATTTGTTTCGAAGTCAATTCTGAGCATTCGATATTCATTTGCTGCAATTGCTGTGAATTTCAAGTGCAAACTACTCACAGGGTATTATGCCGATCCAATTCAGTTCTCTTCCTACGCAATTAAATGTGTTCATTAAAAATGATGCATAATTCCTAGCAGTACTAATTAAAGCGATTCCAATGAACTCCACAATTTTAATAAAAACCCAACTAATTAAAACTGTTATCAAATGATGTAATCCTTTCGATAGAATTGTCTGGAGGCGCCACTGTTTCGTATCAACAACTGCAACGAGTTCTGTAGGAGTCGTGGATCCACTTGGCTTGGCTCGGCTTGGCTTTACGGGGGGACTTGTCCGGGGCTTGGCGGGACTTGCAATGCGCTTTGATTGACATTTTGCCCGGAACGATTGCGACCTGTGGTACAACAACTCGGACGAGCAGAGTTCCTGGAGCAACAGCTTCGTTTAATGACTTTTGGAATTTGTCTTAACTTTGCCTGTTCCAGACTTGCATATTTGGGTCAAACCAACTGCCATTTGCAGCTCTGCTCCTCTGTCCCTCCTCCAGGCCACTATGCACCTCTGCTCCATCTGTTCATCCGCCCATATGCAAATGAGGCACATTATCTACGAAATTTCAGATTGTTTAACTTAACACGCTGCGTTAGTTCGACATTATTGTGGTTCCCCACAACGAAACTTAAATCTTAAGTCAATAATGAGGTTATTTCAATGCATTATCACAACTTTATGACCTATAGCTGGCGAGCTCTTCAGTCAGCCTTCACCTTAATACTTGAGGCTTTTGTTCTTCTTTTTTTCGAAAACAATTTGATTATTTCCCATATCACTTTCTTACAAATTTTGACTGATTGACGTATTCGATGGCGGAGGAAGCGTCAGCCTCTTCAAAACTATATTAACAATATAGGATATATTATATAAAAACCTTGTATATAAGAATATTTTCTTATCTTATTAAAAGTGTGCGAAATTATAGTATAATTTTAGTCTAGTCCATCCATATGATATAATGATCTGATATGGCCAGCTCCGAGAAGTAACATATTGCATTAGGATAGCTGAGGGACTGAAAATTTTCTTCTTCGAAAAAGAGTATATAATATTTATTATATTTACATAATTTTTTATTAGGATCAGCAATTTGTGTAAGTTTTTCACAGACATTTGAATAGAAACCCGGGAGAATAAAGAATACTGTTTTATTGGGGAATCTGTTGACGGCGTTTAGCTATAATTTGGAAAACTACGGAGAATTATGGAAAACACTAGAAAAATATTGACAACGAAATAACATCTACGGCCTAATCTTGGTACATAACATAGATGTCGCATTTGTTTTATATATAATATGACGAGCTTGGTGATATTTCCGTTTAAATCCCACAATATGTAAGTGGTCGTTTTCTGATTTTATATTGGATAAACAGGGAAAGAAAATGTCACTTATCAACTGTTTGGAATATGTCATAAATGACAAATCATTTGACACTTTAGAATGACAACAAAGTTTACTACTTTGTCATCAAATTACGCTTGAGTTGTTCCTCAAGACTCTGCCTGTCGATTCGATCGTCTTAAAATAAGACTATCCGTTTCTTTATCACAATATAATAGCTATATAAGAGGCGCCGACCTGATTGACAGCATGATAGGAAGATACCAGATTTATAGGAGAAGTCAGAGCTGACTAGTTACAGTCCTTTGCTAACTTCTTGACTTAACTGTGAGCAATGCGGGGCTTTTATATATAATTATTATTATATGGTCATAACAACCCTATCGGGTCATAGCCCGAAGAACATTTTCTCCTTTATTTCTGCTTCCTTCATTGAATAACCTTTTTTTAGGTGGGTGGATTTCAAATCCTACGCCACAAACTAATTCTTCTGGAAATGTAATTCCTAACTACATGTTTGGTTGGACAGTGCGCTATGCACATATTCACCGAGGCCTCCATAAGCCCCCATGGCTTTATATAAAAGATTACCTAAAGCTAAGTCAAGAAAAGTTACTTAATTCAGTTGATTTTCGTCTCCAAATGACCTTTCAAGCCAATTCCGAACAAAACGGTTCGGCAGGATCATTTCGGGCATTGGCCCATCCAGACTCACAAAAGGCTTCACAGCGAACTGCACTAAGTTCTCCCAAAAAATGAAATACGTGGTGTATTCTTATGCTATTATTATTATATGGCCACAAAAACCCCCATCGGATCACAGCTTTAAGCACTATTTGGCTCTATTTTTGCTTTCTTCACTGAAGATTTCGAAGTCCTACGCTACAACCAAGTTTCTCCTTAGTTTCTCCTCACGACCTATTGTTTGGCGCGACTGTCCACTAACCTCTGGTCCTCAGAGACACCTTATGCTTTAATAAGCTTTATAGAAACTTCCCTTTAAATTAATATTATACAGCCGAACTTCTCTAAAATGAATCGTGACGGGACCAGAAAATCACTTCATTATATGGAAACTTCATTGTATGGAAGTTCATTAAAATGCAATGAAATTGGAACGAAAAAGTTATGTGCTTAAAATCAATTCCTAATAGGGAGAGCTTCATTGAAGTTCGACATATAATTGTTATTATATGGTCACAACAACCCTATCGGGTTCAAGCACTATTTGTCTGTTATTCTGCTTCCTTCATTGAACATTTGGATTTCAAATCCCTCGCCATATAGTTTTTCTAGGCGAGTCATGCTAGGTACAAGAGTGGGACTCGAGCCCATACCTCTTGTTTGGCGGGACAGTGCTTTATGAACTGGTCCATGTTAGGCAAAAGACTGACCACCAGGATAAAACTAATCTAACTTCCATATCCATTACTTTGTATAATATGTGGGTTATTGTACAATTTATTTACCAAACTTACCTCCAAACAAAATATTGTTGCATTCAGCAGTTGGATAAGTTTTACAGATCAATTATTTAAGCGGTAGCTGAAAGTATAGATTAAGTTTCCAGATTGATTATGTCCATCACAGTTAACAGAGACTTAAAACTTTAAAGCTGAAACACTTATGATTATTTTAATCTGTTAAATTTTGTATCCGATTGAGTCATCGACAAAGCTTTCTTTTACACTGTGCAACAAAAGTGATGCACTCATAATAGCTCTTTTCGGGCTTAATTAATTTTCACCACAGGTGCAAAGTGTCAAGAGCATTTGTTTGTTTTAGCCTTTTGTTTAAAATGTTGGCACAATTTTGTTGCACAGTGTTTTTTGCGCCTAAATCCTCTTTGTGAAATAATTGCATTTTATTTTAAAACTTTCCTGTTGTTGGCAGAAGTTGTGAAAGTCTTTAAAATCAATCAAATGATTAATGAAAAGCCAACCGCTTGGAAAACACACGGACATATCGGGTTAAGGTGATAGTGGTTATGGGTAAAAAACATAATTTAGATGGAAAATGCGAATTCGAATTGAATGCACGGAAAATTGAATGGTCATTATAGTCTGATACCAATTGAAAATTGGTATGAAGGGTATAATAAGTTGGTGCAAAGGTATGTAACAGGCAGAAGGAGGCGTGGCAGACGCCATAAAGTATATATTTTATTGATCAGGATCAATAGCGGAGTAGATTTAGCCCTGTCCGTCTGAGTTCTGAGCTCTGAGTTTTCGATAATACCACTCCCCCTTTGCATTTTTAGAGTTATCGGCTCCATATTTGGTACAGTGGTCGCTCAGAAATTCGAACGCTCACAAACTCGAACTTTCAGAAATTAGAACCAACAGTTTCAATACATTGACTACTCTAAAAGTAGAACCCAAATTTTTTTAGAAAAACTTT
>JBANCY010000703.1:0-22154 GCA_037040045.1 Phorticella flavipennis | reverse complement strand
CTGCCTGTTACATACATTTGCACAAACTTATAATACCCTTCATACCAATTTTCAATTGGGATCAGGGTATAAAAATACACTCTATTAATTATCAGTAGCCCCCTCTCAGTGTATCCGAGATTCGTCGTGCTGAGTTAAGCCGTTCTTTGGTGATTCAATTTCGATTAATGCCTGTTGGGCCTCCGGGGGTCAATCGGTTGGCTCATTAATTGTTTTTGGCCCAGCAAAACGCCGTGTGGCTTGCGGACCAACCGGGCGGTTGCGACACTTGATGGACGCAAAGCGTAATAATTTTCCCGCTTTTCCGCCAGTCACGACAATTCACTTGACTTCAAAAACCGTCGAAAAGCCTTTGATCGGCAACAACAACAACAACAACAACAACAACAAACTGTCAGCAAGTTTCGTAGCAATTAATGAAAATAAATTAATTCTGACATTTCAATGTTTTTGACTTTATGTAATTTCTTGTCGAAAACCTGTGAAAATTTATGCGTGTTTTTGTTGGCCGGAAAATGACTCCGCTGGCATTGTGCGGCTTTTGTTTCAGCCCGATACGAAACGGGTTTATAATTTGTATAGTCAAAAACCAAAAACTATATCATTAATGGGGGTTGGGGGCGTGCTTGAGCGGCTGCGGCTGGCTCCTAGCTGGAGGCGGGTTGAGGCCGAAAATCAATTAAGATTCAAATATATGCTGAAATCTCACAAAGTAGCCAAATTAAGCTAGAAACCGAACCGAACCGAACCGACCAGTTGGTTCGTCTCTCAGTCTTTCAAATGCACAATCATCTAATCGCAGTTTGTGACATCACGAAAGATCAGTTTGTGTTTAGGAAATCAAATTTTAACATTTTTTGGAAAATTTTCCATAGAAAAGTTGGTTGAGAGATGATTTAATTTGATGTCGATTCAAATATTTGTAGTTTGACATGAATTTCGTTAGTTGAAGATTATTATTATTATTATATGGCCATAACAACACTATCGGGTGAAAGCCTGAAGCACCATTTTTCTTTATTTCTGCTTCCTTCACTGAAGAACTTTCTTTTTTACGTGGGTGGATTTCAAGTCCTACGCCACAGCATAGTTTTTCTAGGAGGAGGACATGAGGGGGATTCGAACTCGCACCTCTTGTTTGGCGGGACTATCTACTAGTCCATCGAGGCCCCCTAGTTGAAGATTGATGAAGATATTTCTTAATATACTGTAAAAAATCCTATATAAGGTATTATAGAATTGTTCAGAAATCGCAAGAGATGCTAAATAAGGTTTTAATGTCGAAAAATGGGTATTAAATACCCAATAGTTTAGAGATCTCTGGACACATATGGGACATCAAATGCCCGTCGGTTCGACCGTCTGTTCCTCAGCTTTCGATCACTCTTTATGAAACTACAAGCACTTTCTTACCATACAATTTATTTTCGGGCCATATCATCTTCCATGTGATATATATTTGATATATTCTTGATCAATCTTTATTCATATTTCCGATTCAAGCTTCCATTTCTTATGAATATGTCTATAGATATTATACAGAAAGTGGCATTCGTTTTTTTTCATCCTAATATGAGTATTTAATATATTATTTATTATGACTTTTTAATAAGGAAAATCTCAAAGCGATCCGATTATAAACATCGAAAATATAAGGCGTAGAAGTTCCCGAAAATGGCATAAATTGGCAGAAGGTGAAAAATGGATGTTCTCTATTGGCGTTAGGAGTTGGGAATTTAGTCCTAGTGATTTTTATTCAGGCCGATGGATATGGACTTTGAAAATACCAAAAATTACTCTGAAATCAGAAAAAATTTGTTTTGGGATAACTCTTTGTATAAATTTTAATTATAGTACATAATTTATATGCCTAATTTGTATGCTTTACCAAGAATGAACTTTTATAGAAAATTTGTGAATGAAAACAATTTTTGTTTTTGGTAAGGAGATTTTTAGGGATCCTATAGGGATTTTTAAAGTTTCTAAATAAGGGGTTAATAAGGGGTTGGAGGATTTTCATTTCCTATAATCATAATGAAGTAGCTTAATTTATCTATTTCAAATTTTGAGATGAGATTTTCTTTAACTATCAGGTATATCGTAAACTGTATTAAACCAAAAAATTGCCTAATTTTCCAAATTAAATAAAGTGATAATTTAATCATCACAGTTTTTTATATCTTTCCGTAGAAACAAAGGCTTTTAATAAATTGTTTTGACCTGGGCTGAGTCTCTAATAAATCACTCAGTCAGTACGTACAGCTATAAATCCCCATAAAACATACCGATAATATATCATAGAGCAGACCAATTATGTCAAAGTCATTTGTCTAAAAAAGTTTAATGTTTCTGTTTGGCTTTTTTGCTCTTTTGTGTGGATCGAATCGATTTGATAGTCCGAATCAATGCTGACATCAGGTAGATAAATATACATATATATTGTCTTTATGTATAGCAAGTTTGAAAAATGAAACGAAATGCGGTATAATATTATATTATATTATAATATAAGTAGTTGCTTAACATCCATAAAACTAATCAAAAAAGTGGTGCCATCTCTGGGCCAGCTGATCCGACCGGTCATTATGCTGGCCATAAATTAGCTTGGCCCATTTGTGGATTGTTCACATCGCGACGCCTTTCACTACATGGCAAAAATTAATGGCATTAATGGGTCCTATTTAAATCAAAGCTTCCGACTTCACTAACAGATTTTCATTATATCCATCCGCAGTTTACTCTTTTTTCTATGTTGTATCATTTCGTTATGCTGCGATGTTGTTTACATCTTCAGACCGAAAACCGATATCTGTTTGTTTCTATTAATTTTCAGTAGTCAGAGAGACTCTTTAAGCTTTGTTTTCGTACTCTCATCTCATCTTGTATGGGACTTTGCCCTCTCTTTTGTACGTTTCTTGAACAAACTCAACATTTAGTTATCAATTTATTTTAAAACTTGTTATAGATTGAACTGATAAAACTGGAAACGATAGATGCGATCTCGGAACTGAGCTATATACTTATGATGCTTTGTATATCATATATGATTTATGTCTTTAATCATATGTACGTAACCGTTGCCCAGAATGAAATAACAAATTGTCTGATCTTCGGAAAATTCTTCCACTTCTCATAGATCTAATAGCTCTTTTTAGCGCCTTCCTGTGAAGTATTTGTAAAATCGGAGCTGTTTTTATACTCTTTTCCAAGAAAATTATTATTATTATTATTATTATATGGCTATAACAACCCTAGTCAAAGCCTGAAGCAATATTTGTCTTTATTTCTACTTCCTTCACTGAATAACTTTTTTTTGGGTGGATTTCAAGTCCTACGCCACAACCTAGTTTCTCTAGGAGTGTCATGCCTAATGAGCGGGACTCGAACTTTCACCTCTTGTTTGGCGGGACAGATCGCTATCCACTGGTCCATTGAGGACCCTTTCGAAGAAAATAATGTATTAATAAAAAAGGGGCGTTGAACTCCTTAAAGTTTTACCTGAATTTTACCTGTTTGGGAATAAAATGAATATTCCTCCATAATCCATATATAACTACATCCCCAGCTTTTAAGCTAATGAAGCCCGTGACACAAGATCGACCTCATCGGGCTACAATATTATATAACTATCATACAACTGAAAGTTATGGCCATAATAATCGTATCAGATCACATCCTGAAGCACTATTTGTCTTATTTTCTACTTCCTTTACTGAACCTTTTTTGCTGAAATGGATAGATTTCAAATCCTACGTCACAGCCCATTATCTCCTTCCATAGGTTGGTCATGCTCTCAACATAAGCGGGGCTCGAACCCACGACCTCATGCTTGGCAATGCACTGGTCCATCAAGGCGCCCAACTATCTAGAATGTAGTTGATACCCATACAAATTCTGATATATTGTATTGCTTCCATATTGAATTTTTTGGAGTTTCAAAAAATTTTCCAAAAATTTGTATGCCAACATAAATATCTATAAATGGGCTTTTATTATAGATATTTGCATAATTTGTTGTCAATTTATACAAGCCTAAATAAACATATCTTTAGCCCATATTTATTTACAGTCGAACTTCTCTATAGCGAACTGCTATACAATGAAGTTCTCCCTATTATGAACAAACACACAACTCTTTCGTTCCAATTTAAATATATGTATGTATAATTTCTGTATAATGAAGTGATTTTCTGGTCCCGCCAAGATTCATTATATGGAAGTTCGACTGTATATTGTTTTATTCGTCTTTTAAATAAACAAATCGTATGGTAATGCCTTTGTCTCCCTCGAAGACCGTTGCATCCATCTTCTGTGAGTATTCAAATCATACACAAGGGCATCCAAAATTTCCATGTGGCGCACAATGATAATGATAATGTTGGTCTATGGCCCATGGATTATTAGTTGTGTTTGGTTCGGGCATAAAATACTCGTGCTTTATGCATTACGAACCGATAATGATGGGGGTATTAATGGTTGCCAAATGCATCTATTGATTTATTGTTTGATTGCCTAATTGCTTCTGTGCGTGGTAGAGATTGCAGCAGAGGTCCCCCACCAGCAGCATCATCTTTATAATCTTCATCATCATCATCATCATCATCATCATCATCATCATCATCGTTTACAATTATTCCCAGGGTTATAATTAAAGGCCCGAAATCCAACGAGCTGACCCTGAACTTGATGCACGCTTGATTTATATAGCCGACGGGTTGGTTGGGTTGGTTCCAACGAAAGAAAGAAAAGGCCGTTTGGGATTTTGTTTTCAAAAACATGTTTTATAAAGAAAATTGTGTTAAAAAAAAACAACTTAAAGATATAGTAACAACATCTACAAGGCTAATGCCGTTGCACAACTCGAAACAACAAGAAACAAAACGAGTTGAATGCCTGACATATCACAAGGGATTCGGGCAGGGGAATGCGGGAAATGCGGGACGTGTGGGCAGGAGGGGGTAACGTGGGATGTGGGGATAGTGGGGGATACTCGGGGGAAAGTGGCATCTAATAGCTATTTGGTGGGTTTTGTTAGCTGTTGGCAAAGCATTTGCCTGATTGCCTTAGTCCCAGCCACCGCCAGCACCGCCGGCAGACCAGCCACCGGCGCCGCCGCCGCCACCAGCTGCCCAGCCACCAGCTCCGCCAGCACCACCGGCACCACCTTCGCTGATCACGCTAATGATTTTGACATCTTCGCCATGACCGCCATATCCACCATGACCGCCGTGTCCAGCGAAACCGCCATGTCCGCCGTGTCCGCCGTGTCCACCATGACCGCCCTCCTCATGGATCACTTTGACAATGTTCACTTCACCGCCGTGTCCGCCATGTCCGCCGTGACCGCCATGTCCGCCATGACCGCCGTGGGAGTAGCCACCACCATGACCAGCAGCTTCGATAACCTTAACGATCTTGACCTCACCGCCGTGCCCACCGCCATGTCCATGATCGAAGCCACCGCCATGTCCGTGTCCATGACCACCGCCATGTCCATGTCCATGTGACTCTTCGTGTATGACCTTGACAATCTTCACATCGCCGCCATGTCCGCCGCCGTGTCCGCCGCCGTGTCCATGATCGAAGCCACCGCCATGTCCATGGCCGTGTCCTTCCTCATGAATCACTTTGACAATGGTGGGAGCACCGCCATGACCACCGCCGCCGCCGCCGCCAGAGGACCAGCCACCGCCGCCGCCGCCACCACCAGAGGACCAGCCGCCACCGCCACCACCGGCACCGCCTCCAATGAAGCCAGCTTGGGCTACGCACACACAGGCAATCAGGCAAACAAACACCTGAGGGAAAACAGGAAATGTTTTGAAGTCAAGTCGAATCCCTGCGTATCCTAAACACCGAGACTCACCTTCATTTTGTTGTCGGTTCTGCTTGGGTTGGGCTTTAACGCTTGTTAGACGAGGTTGATTCAGTTACTAATATGGATGACATCGGGTCTGCGGCTATTTATACCAGCTGGGGGCCCCGAAAAACGTCGGGGCCCAAAGAGAAATGTGAAATGGAAATGCAAATCGAAACCGAAATGGAAATAGAAACAGACTCGCATTGGATGACACCAGCAACAACAACAACAACTGGAACTACCCATCGATAGGTAACACCAACGCATACTATAAACAAGTTCACCAACCGAAATCGGCTAATCTTCAATTTATGCAACATTCGCATAAAATATGCATATAACATTTTTTTCCTTTAGTTTATTATATATTTTTTATTTTTTACAATTTTCTAGCCGAAACTGAAGAGTTGCAGTCCCCAAGAGGATGATATGTGGGTCAAAACAAGGCAGAAATTTGGCCAAACCAAGCGAAATGCTGACTTAGACAAGAGTCTAAATAGAGAATCTAAATAGAGTTCTAAAGCTTATTGTTAGACATTTTATGATATTGCTCCAAATTTCTTTCTTTTTCAGGAACACCAGTTTTTGGAAATTTCAACTAGATGCAATTTCGATTTGCCTATGAAAACTAAAGAAAGCAAAGTTGAATTTTGCAGAAAACAATTGAGGTAGCATTATCTTCGGTTCACCGAAGTTTGCACACTATTTTTGAAGTTGGGGAGACTTGCATACTAATTCTATGTATTAGAATTACAGAATTGGAAAACGAATTCCAAAGAAGAAAAATTGTTAGCTTCAATGGTGGAACATACCTTAATAAGACATGGACAAGGTCCAGACGATTTATTTTTGTTCCTGACCATTTTAGAGTTAACTTTACAAACCAACAAAGTCAATATACCATATATACTTCGAAAATAGTATCAAAACTCATTAGTTTAAGTTCTTCAATTCTCATCAGACTTTAAGCTGTAGAACTGACCTCTACACCGGGCTCATTTGTCCGAAATTATTGGATTTGGAAATTATAGATAACACAATAAGCATAAAACAGGAAAGAAAGCTCTAGTCGAGTGAATTCGACTACGAGATACCCTGATTCCAATCGCTTAACGTTCAACATATACAGGCTCACCTTTACCGTTATGCTGTAGTCGGTAGAAGGGGGCGTGGCATAACAAATTTTGGCATGTTGAAATGCGTACCTCTAGCTATAAGCGTTTAGCCGACAGGTAATGCATTTTTCACCTTTTGTCATTTTGGGCCGTTTTCAGCAACTTCTACGCCTTATAACTTGATAGTTTATGATCCGATCGTTCTGAAATTTTCAAGACCTGTTTATGACGTAAACATACATATATATTCTGAAATTTATATAATTATCGTAAGGATTATAGAAATTTTAAGCGCTTATATAATTTAAGAGTGACCAAATTAGGATGGAAACACAACACTTTAACATAGTGTTGGTATAGGCACCTACATACCAAATTTCATGACTCTAGCATAAAAATTGCGGTAGTTATATATATTTCGTCACTATCCGGGAAAATGATGTATCAAAATTTTAAGAAATTCTACAGCTTCGAATTATGACCCGATATAACGAATTTGGTGTTGATAGTTCTGTAAATGCCAAAGTTGTGGTTCTTTTATCGAAAAACGAATTTATCGATTATCGGACGAATGGTATGTGGGTTCCGAAATTTGAAACAAACTCGTACTGCGCTATATACGGACCTTCATGACAAGTTTGAAGTCCGTAGCTTTTGTAGTTTCCGAGATCATACAGTCAGACAAACGGACATGGCTATATCGACTCGGTACTTTACATACATTCTTACAAAACTATTATACACTTCTTCCCATTATTCAAATGTAATAAGGGTATAATTATTATTATAAAGGAAAATCAATAAAAACTTTCGAAAATAATAAAAATAATGCACGTAATCCGAAAATTTTAAATTCTGATTGTGAGCCTAACCTCACACACCATATACACGGCGGCAATCTTAACTTATTAAACTACCCTCTGCCTTGTTTGTTTTGCTAATAACTTGGTTTTTTTATGAATTTTTTTATGTTTTTACATAATTAAACGAATAAAATAAAATTATGTTGATTATTCGAATACGCATAAAATTAATTAACTCTTCTGGGAGTATTTATTTTACAATAATACAGCGGAATGGGAATGGGGATTATGAAAATTACAATTTATTATTTACTATTTCAAGGTGTAATTGAAAATCGGAATCGGCAAACATTTTATTTATTGATTGAATGAACAATCTTAAGCCGAATTGATGTTTTGTTCAACGTGATGAAAATTTGACTTCGTCTTCACCCAATTGGTAAATTTATCGATTCAATCCAAATTTATCGAAATTAAACCTATTTATTGTAATTCGATGTTCACAATGATGAATGAATAGTATGAAGGATTTACTAAAATTTGGAAAAACTATAAACTGTTTGTAAATGCTAAAGCTCTGATTCTATTCTATATATTATTATACAATAGCATACAATTTGTTTATAAGTAAAGAAACTTTAGATTTGGGTTTAGTATAAATTTATAATATTTCTTTGGGATAATTACAGTCGAACTTCTCTATAGTGAATTTCTATACTATAAAGTTCTCCCTATTATGAATTGATTTCAACCACAACTTTTTCGTTCCACACAAATATAATTTCTGTATAATGAAGTTTCTATATAATGAAGTGATTTTCTGGTCCCGTCAAGATTCATTCATTCGACTGTATTATGCTTTATTGAATATAATCGAAAGTCAAAGCTAGTGCTATATCTTCTCAGCAGTGTTGTTCCAGTATTTCGTCGTATTTGATTGTCGACATCGAACATCCGTTCTTAGTTCTGATTCAATATAGAGATCCATATTTTGCACAGATTACCGAATTTATTCCAAGTTTTCCAAAAAGTATATCTTGAAGCAAAGTTTTCAGCAAATACACGCTAGTTATTTTCTAAATTTTCTTTAATAAGCTGGATTGAACAGATCTAGAAGAATTTTACAGTTTCAATTACAAATTTGGTTTCCTTAAGAGACTTTTTAGAGGTGAAATTAAGAACCCATGTGTTTTCTGGAGCTTGGCATAAATAAAATACAAAATCTTATATTACTACTATATTACTATTATAATTATAAGATCATAGCAACTGTATGCATTATTACGATAGCTCAAAAGTTGAGGAGAGCTTGCACACGTATAGACAGCTAGATATACAGATGGAATTGGGGGTCTTCAGCACAAGTGTCAAGCTTCAGCTCAAAAAAAACTGAGGAACTAGATACCAATCGATACTAGATGTTCCGATCCACTTAATTTTTCCTCCTGACCATGCTGGAGTTACCTTTCGGTGGCCTACGATGAATACTACGGTTCCTTCTTCTTCAGCACAATTTTAAGAAATTATTTTCTAAAAAATTAAAAAAAAAACTGATGATATTTGTGCGTTTGCCACGCAATTCTATGGAACCTATGGAAATTCACATGGGGTCTATGGACCCTTGTATATCTGCAGCTAAACGCCAGGATAGTTTCTATAATATTACGTTTAGTATAAATTTGCTTCGAGATCACTTGTAAGGATGCAATTGTTATAAATATGACAAAAAAGAGCATTATGTTATTTCGAAAATCGATTCAGACAGGAGCGTTTTCTGTAAGAAATACTCCAATCTAAATTAGAATTGTTAAGTTTATTTGCTAGAAAAACTTGGATGTGGCGTGGGATTTGAAATCCACCCACGTAAAAAATAGTTCTTCAGTGAAGGATGATCCGATAGGGTTGGTGTGACCATATAATAATAATAAAAAGTTTATTTCACGGTTTAATTCAAATACTATAAATAGTGGGTCCAAGGAGGGACTGACAGTTATGCCATTTCCTTAAAATTTTGGATGACTCCAATAACATAGTCGATTGTCCTAGTGATACAATCTTTTTGCCTTAAGCTATCCACGCTCTTCAAACTTAATATATTTTTAGTTAATAAATAAATAATAAGGTTATTGTTTATTATTATTATTAAGGTTTTTCAATTTAGGTAAAAAATGCTTCCAAAATACTTGAGAAAAGTAAGCGGAAAACCAGGAAAACCACAAAATTGATCCACAGATGAATTTCTATATTGATTTAGTAGTCAAAAACTGTGCAAGTTCTCGATATGTCAAGATATTTCTATTTGAAATTCGATATATATATATATATATATATATATACTTTCTGACATTTGAACTCTCAACTCTCTCTCCGGAGATTTTAAGGTCTGAAATGCATTTAAATTTAATATTCAACTAATTCTGGTAATTGCCTGCATTTGTGTGCTTGTGTTTGGGTCTGAGTGGATTGTGAGTGTTTGTGAGTGTTTGTGAGTGAAGTGTGGGTATTCACATGAACATTCGAAAGTCTGAGGCCTCGGGAACGCCTGTGGACGGCGGTGTCGTAACACTTGTTTGGGGCTCTTCGGGGCTCTTTTGTCGCTCCTAATCCCACGGCTGCTCTTACACGGTTGCCTCCAATCAACGTACCAATTAATCACCAAACGCCGCCGGCTTTTCGCTGCGGTTGAGTTTGGGTTTGAGTTTTTAGCTTTTTTCTAGCCTTTTTTTTATAGTTGATAAGACAAGTGTGAAGTGGCCGAAACCTTTAGATGATCAGCTGTTTTCGGCAGTCAACCAAATCCGAAGCTATTAACCCGGGCGCGGATCATGAATTCGCAATCTGAGCTCTGTCATTGCCAAGAGCTGTGCAAATTTTGATGTTCCGAACGGAACCGGTTAGGTTTTCTATTATTTTCTTGTCTTTGATGTGGCTAACAATGGTTGTGGTTGTGGAGTTGGAGTTAAGGAAGGAGCCTGCACGACTGGCAGATACTGTGGGAAAAAGTGTATCTGTGCACATTGTTGGGAATTTGATTTGTTTGAGAAACTTGGACAGGTGTTTATATAATGAATAAAATGAAGTATTACAGGGTATCTAGCGGTTAAGCTTAATTAGTCACTCAGCAGTCTAAAAGCTCTGTTTATACTCTTCTTTAATGAAAATACAGGATAAACTTTGTGCTGTAGTTTGTAATACATAGAAGGAAGCGTAATAGACCGAAAGTTAGCTCCAAAATGGTCAGGAGGAAAAAAGATATTTATTGGATAATGGCCGTCTATCTGTCCGTTTGTTTATATGTTTTCTCAGTTTTTGATCTTTATTACACTTGGCATATGGCCTCCTTTTGTAAAGACGCTCCACAGTTGTCTGAATCAGATCAAATCACAATATTATAGTCCTGTCACACATCTAAGGGTCGGTTTTGCTCATATTTCGTATGTTTCTTAAGCTATTATCATTAAATTTGCCTCATAGTTAAATTTATGTATTATCTATCTATAATCCAAATTTTAATGCATTCAGCTGAGAAACCCGGAAAATATATACTATTTCACTTTACATGGAGCAGATGTTTAAGGATCCATAAAAAGTGTTGCACGCTTTTAGGTTTATCATGTATTGGATCTGCATGAATCTAAGATGAAGACCTTTCGTCTGAGTTTTACATACAAATCGTAAATATGCCTAACATTTTTTATATGTTTTCTACAGGGTATTCACTAGTCGTCTAACATATGCAGGGCATAAGCATAATGATAATGATAGTAATGATAATTTATTATAATGCATCAAATAGGCGAATCAAAGATTTTTTGCATGTCTGCTACAGGGTATTTGCTAGTCGACTATCCTATTCATGTTGTAAGCATTAAATACCCATTTAAAGAGTTTATGCATCAAATTGGCGTTTCTACAAATTGCCAAGGCATTGTATGGCTGCTACAGGGTATCTGCTAGTCGACTATCGAACTGCTGGGATACGCATTAATTGGCCATTTAAATGTTTTATGCACCAAATTGGCAAACCGCATTAAATAGCTTAATTATGCAAATCTTCAACGCGGTGCGGCGGAGCGAGGCGGGGCGTGGCGGGGAGTTGCGACAAAAGGGTCGTCGAATCAAAGCAAACCCCACAAAACAAACAAAAATCAAATTTAAATGCGATTTACAAATACAAATTGATAGACACAAATACATATATACAGATGGATTTATTAATTATGCTCACCCATCAGCCATATCAGCCCCATTAACCATAACTCCAAAACGACTCCAAAACGAACCCAAAATGACTTCAAAATGCCCCTAAAATTGCCTTCAAAACTGCCTAAAAACCTTTATGTTTTTCAAAGTTGCCTTTAAATTTATTCAATCAAAATTTTTGTTTCTGTTTCTATTTTGCAACTTTCTCATTTGGCTTTTGAAGACCCCAATTTTTTTATTGGTTTTTATATCTTCAATATGATTTTATGCCTTGTTTGTGAACCAAATGAAGTTATTTCGTTTAGTTTATGCACAAAATATAATAGAAAAAAACCTTTCAAAATTATAATCTTAATTAATTGCGAAGTTCAACTTAGGCATGGGTTAATATAATTATTATAATGATGTGCGGAAAGATTTCCAACCTTTGGCCAGATGTACCTATCTCATTGTACCAAAAGATCATTTGTGGGCTGCCTAAGGTGAGGCATCTTTTTGTTTTAGGGCTTGTTTTTACAGTTTTCGTTTCGTTATGGAAAAATCATTATATATCTGTGTTTAAAGTCTTTGAGGTCTTTCAATTTCATGAATTTGAAACAGTTCATCTTGGAGTGACAAAAAAATCACCTCTCTCTGTGGTTTCTCCAAAAGTGTTGCAGTGTTTGTTGTTTATTGACCATCCCATCAAACGTCTTCCATATTAATGATAACCCCAATTTCTAGAAAAAATCTTTAAAATACCTAGATGATATCTGCATTGTCCTGCTGTAATATCACTTTATTGCAGAATATAATATGGTTTATAATAATTGGACCGATTGAACAGAACTTGATACCTAAAACTTAACCCATCGTATCCAGAAAAAATCTCCCAGATCTTGACTATGTGAAAGTACTTGCCAAATTTAATGGTTCTAGGTATAATAAGTTACCCCCAGGTTATATAATTCAATTTTCGCCTTTGCCATTTTGGTCCGTTTTCCGAAACTTCTAGATCATATAATTCTGAAATATCTTTAAGACAGGATAGCTTTCTGACATAAAAATAAGACCCTAATTTGAAGTCATTACATGAAAAACTGTAGATTTATAAATCTACAAATAAATCTAGCCACAATTTTTATGCTAAAGTCATGAAATTTGGTATGTGGGTTTCCCTCCCAATTTGGTCCACCCAAAATTAAATAAGTGCTTATATTTTCTACAATTCTTAACACAATGGTTAGAATATCCAGAATATATATTCATTAGGATGTTATTAACCAATCCTAAGAATTTCAGAACAATCGGATAATAAACACCAAAATTATAAGACTCAGAAGTGGCCGAAAACGTGCTTAAGTGCTCAGATATGAAAAATGTATATGTATCACCTGGCGTCCAAACGTGTATAGCTAGGGACACAAAATTCGGCATATAGGTTCGCAATGATGACGCAAAAATCAGTTTCTCCAATTTTGGATGCAACGCCGCCCTCCCCCGCAAATCCAAAAAATTTGATAACAGCTGTAATTTTTTGATTTGAAACAGATTTTCAACACACGTATTTTGGATTGTGACGGCATTCCTCGGCTGGGTTCAGGGTATTCCCGCAGTCGAGCACCTTCGATTGCAGCACTCTATCTTGTTTTTGCTAATATTTAAGAAAGGAATTGAATAATATTAAAATTTTGAGTTTTTTTTTCAAAATTTTTTTTGAATACAAACTTTATTAAAATTTATATTTTTGCGAAATGACTAAAATTTGAATGCGGAGCAAATTTAATTAGAAAATCGGAAACCAAATGGTATGACGAGTCGAAATCGGTGCAGTTTTGGGTGAGTTATGAGAAGTTGAAATATGGCCCCACAGACAATTTTTCACTTCACAGAGTTAATATTCCAAATTTATTGGAAAAAATCAAGCAGGGCAAATAAGGGCATTTAGTTGTGTGTAGAGGAATGTTATGGCAAATTTCCGAGTTTTTTTCCATTTTTATACTCTTTTTAGATATGCTCTATTCACTCTATTTGTTTTACTAAAAAGTGCTTGAAGCTAATTTTATATGAGAAGCTTAGAAATATATTTATGTATTTAATTAGATTTAAAGCTTCGCTATGGATATATATTTATTTATATGGAGGGATTTAAAGCTTAGTTATAAATATATCTCCACAACTGAATAACTTTTATGTTAAAATTAAATTATAATAAAATTAAGGCTTTGACTATCAATTGAGACGTTGCAATAAAGAGATAGAGCGTTACCCGGAAGGTTGCTCGATTTTCATATATTACTTAAAAAAACATCACTATTTTCCATTTGATAGGGGCCTCGGTGGACCAGTGGCCAAACAGGAGGTGCGAGTTCGAGTCCCGCTAATGTCGATAGGTATGACCCTCCTAGAAAAACTAGGTTGTGGCTTAGGATTTGAAATCCACCCATGTCAAAAGTTAGTTCTTCAGTGAAGGAATCAGAAAAAAAATGACAAATGGTGCTTCGGGCTTTGACCCAATGGGGTTGTTATGGCCATATAATAATAAAAATAATTTTCTATACGATTGAAATGAAAATTTTTCCATTATTTCTTGAATAATTTCAATGTTCATTATCCTTGTTCTTTCAGAATGTGCTTAAGGATCTATCTTTAATATATAAATCAAATTTGGTATATTTAGCTAATTGATTTATCTAGCCAGATTTCGGCTAGCAGACGTTGCATATGAAATTGGCAATAAACTTGATCCATCTGCTTTACTTAAGTTCTTCAGTGAAGAAAGCAGAAGAAACGAAAAATAATGCTTCAGTCTTTGACACGATGGAGTTGTCATGGATATATGATAAATTGGTGCACTTTTCCCGAACATCTCTGTTGTGAGAGGCGTAAAGATTATAAGTATTTTATGTGCTCGGCGATTTTTTGCTATCTAAAGAATCTCCGTCCTTTCATAGGTCTCTTTCGCTAGCTGAAATGTAACGTAACTTTTTGAACTCACCTCGTAGGCTAGTTTTGGGGATATAAGGACAAAGTTTGAAATGTGACAAACCCAATAGATTTCGGTGCATGGGCAGCACTTGCTGGGGCTCAATACTATTTCGGTAATGTGTTCAACACCAGACTATATGCTATATATCCGATATATATGAATATATATATATTGTTTTAAAGTAGCTATAACAACCCTATGGGGTCACAGCCTAAAGCACATTTTTTCCTTTATTTCTAGCTTCCATCACTGAATATCCTTTTTTAAGTGGGTGGATTTCAAATCCTACGCCAATCCGATATATATCCTGAATCCAACAAGCGTTACAAACCGAGGAATTTTTCTCTAATAATTTTTATGGCAAAATATAATAAAAACAAAAAAATCGTTGCAAAACTCCATAGAATTATAAGCAACGAATTATTGTAAATCATTAAAAATCACATGCAGGGTATTTTCGAGTCGGGCAAGCACACACGTGATGCCCTGTTCTTCAGGCACGCCGTACACACAGTTATATGTAGATCTGAAGTACTCGCACTTTATGCATGGCCACAGCCAGAACTGGCACACCTCTGATTCCATCTATTGAGTACAATTTTGGGGTTAAAGCCACGCCAATGAATAGCTTTTCGGAGCAATTGAGGTCAATAAACTAGGGTAGCAGCATCACAGTTAAAAGCTCAGCACAGCTTGTAGTGAAAGGTTTGTGTTATGGCTAAGCAGCAGCTTTTCAAACTTTAATTATGCCATTTTAGTCAAGTTTCATTTTTGAAGCTTTTTGGGACTTGTTTTTTTTGTCACAAGGCATAAAAGTTGTATAGCAAAGTTTTATAGCAAAAGCAATAGGTTCCACACTTAACGAATGAATGACTGAACGAAGCAGCACAACTTGACGAATCTTAACATTTTTGTTAACATTTCAAACTCAACGAAATGTTATGGAAAGTGCTTAGTGTAGACACACTATAACAGAGTGGAACGTAATGCGGTGGATGTAGACGATAAGCTTTACCAAAGACTTTGAAGTGTTTTATGGCAGACTGTTGTGATATAATTGTGGATGATTTATAGTTTTCAGCTCGATGTGGCTGTGGGTTGTGTGTTAACATTTTAATATGATTCGTGAGAAATTGATCCAAAACTTGAACCGTCCGACAGATATTGTAGTGAAAATTGTATCATCTTAAGCTAGAATCAATCGACCAATTTTGGAACAGAAACTAATCATGGAGAAATTGCGCAAAACTTAGGTTAAAATTTTACGAGAATTGTGGAACTTGTGCAACTTAAGTCGAACTATTTGACTTCAAATGTATATTGGGACTATGGGTCAATTCTAAAAGCAAATTGAATTTTGAATTTTGAACCAAGCATAGGGTGAGACATTGATAAGGAAATAAAAATGAAACTCCAATTGGGACTTGAACCTTCGAACCATCTTTGTCTGGCATCTTAAATAGAACCCAGGCCTGTGTAAGATTTCAATGTGGAAGTGAACGATATAGGAAAAGAAACACATATTGAGATATGAACTAAATCAAAATCTGAACCATTAGCTAGAATTTTCTCAAAGCCTTGGATGACATATTGTTTCGATCGGGAAAGTTTATTTGGAGTCATCACATTAAATTTTAAAAATGAAGCATTATACGAAATTTTAACCAAAATCCACATCAAGAATATAATACTTGCATAGATATATGTATATTCGGTACTTGTACATAAGATAAACTTGACATCTTGAGTCGAAACCTGAATTTTCATCTCAATCTGCGATATTATATGGCATTGCAGCAATGGCGAAAAAATAAGGAATTTAACGAAAGAGCCGTGGTACATCTGCAATAAGAACAAAGAAAAAGATCCCCAGATACCCATGGTAGGGTATGTACTGCAAAGTCTAATCAAAAATTACTTTCAACGGTTTGGAAACTTATAGCTGTCAGGTGACACAATGCACTTTGCATATTTTGGCGTTTTGGTGATTTTATCGGCAACTTCTGAGTCTTATAACTTCAGTTGTTACTATCCAATCGATTTGAAATTTTCAGGACTGCTTTTTATGGGAAGAATGGTATAAGCTATAGGTAGTTATTACATTTAGGAGGATCATATTAGGATGGAACCAAAAAATTCTAACTCCTATACACCTTTCGTTACTTTCTGGTGAAATGGAGGTATGTACCAAAGTTTTGAAATAGTTCATTCAACAAGTAATATTCATGATTTTACATACCAAATTTGGAGCCGAATTCTTTAAGTATAATAGTTATGGGCATTCTATCGAAAAACGAATTTATTTATTATCGGAAAAGGGGGGATGTTATCATGATATTATCAGAACTTAACCTGTGTATGGTATACACGGACATCTAGTTTGAAGTCTCTAGCTCGTATTGACTGGAAAATCGACGTGTTCAAACAGACAGCTGGAAGGACAGGGCTATGTAGACTCGGCTGTTGATGCTGATCAAGAATATATATACTTTATGGGGTGGATAGCCCACTGTCCTGCCAAACAAGGGGCGTCGATTATTATGACCCTCCTAGAAAAACTAGTTTATGGCAAACGATTTGAAATTTGCCCACGTAAAAAAAAGTTCTTCACTGAAAGAAGCACAAAAGAAATGCAAATAGTGCTTTGGGCTGTGACACGGTAGTGTTTACCCTTATACCCTTCTTACAATTTTTCAATTGGAATCAGTGTGTTAGAAGAGATATTGATTCGAATCTTAAGCTTGAGATTTTCTACAACGAAATTCTAGTTGACAATCTTAAAATCTTCAACAAAATCAAAAGTGAGTGATTTCTTAAATTTAAATTGAACTAACCCTGATCCAAGATATACAATTTGGAATTGGTTTCAATATTAAGCCACTGGTTAGTATTGGAAACCCAATTATATATGATATATTGATTTGGCACTTAAATTTGCTAATCGATAAAGCATTGATTGTCTCAACCTATCATTAACCATTTGAGGAATCTTTGGCGGAACTAACTTCAGTCTCATAGGTCCGAACCTTTGACTGGTATTGAGGTAATACACAAATTTGATTAATATAGCGTAGAGGATAGAATCTGGACCCTCGAATGGCATCTTGATCATCTCGGATTGAAACTTGAATACAATTTTTGCCTAGACTATCTTGATTTGAAAGAACCATATCTTGATTCTTGATATTTCAAGACTTGACTCTGCTCATAAATTGGTTCCACTTTTTAAGCTGATCTTTGATTGAGACATTGGAGACATTGGAGTCTTGGAATGATCTATTTTGAAATCAATTGTCTATACTTTGAACTGTTAATTTGTTGAATCAAATAGAGGTTGAGGTTCTATTTCAAATCCTAACTTGAAATTTTGAATAGAAACTTGAAGGAAAATCGTAAATTTTTAATTGAATTTCGAAGTGACACATTAGTTGCGATTTTCACGCAGGATTTTTCCTCAAAAAATTTAAATTTTGGACCCGCTTTAATGCATTAGGAATCGTTTTCCCTTTTTTTTCAAAAAATATGAAAGAATCTTGAGCCATCCGTTAACCGTTGCCGGCAAATTTTCCACATTTTTTCCAGCTATTTTCTATTTTCCTCGCATTTTTCTTGCACTTCGTCCTTTGTCGCCGTCAATAGCTTTCCTTTGGCCTTCCTTTGGCCCTCCTTCGGCCTTCCTTTGGCTTCCCCGGGTTCTATAAATTTCGCTTTATTGCGCATTTGCTAATTAAATTATTATCAATGAGCCACGCGATGGTCAGGCATTGATGCCAAGCACCCCCCAATCCCCCAGTTCCATCCTTCCAGCCACCTGCCCACTCGGCCGGGAGGGGGCTTTGAAAAGGATTTATTTCCACAATTGAGCTTTATGCTTTAAATGGATAATCTTTGGCTTTCACAAGGCTTTAAAACTAATGAAACTCGCAGAGCAAGGGGGTTTCTCCCACAAGTTTTAGGGAGGGGGGGGACTTACAGGTGTGAAATTTGACAACGTCACGGGGGTTCGATGTAGGCAATATCCTATTTATATCAACGCTTTGTAAAATGGTCGGAATTCATTTTGAGCTTTTGTTTGGATTATTCGGAGTTTACCGACAATGTTTCTTTGGGGATTATGAACAAATATTTTGAACTTATTTCTTTTGAGAAAGCTTCTTAGGAGAAACCTTTGTGTCTTATTTTATTTAGACTAATTTCATAACACCTCTGGAGTTAACTGAGTGTTGAAACCATATATTTATCACAATCTCAACATCAAATTCTAACAAAGACTTATTAAAAATTTCCCTGTATATGTTGCTCTTTAATAACCTCTTATAAATTGTTATTAACTAAGATATAATTTGAATAATTTGAGGGATTTTGATATCTTTATTATAATTTATGTGATTATTGACAAAAAAAAAAACAAGCAAGGAAAGATTATAATCGGTAGATAATAACGAATCTTGAGAATATGTAAGCTTTTCGTCCAATACGTTCGAAAGTATGGGAAATATGGGCAAGCCCGATATATGATATAGTAGTCCGATCCGACCTTTTCCGAAAAAATCTCTAGGCTCAAAGCCTAGGCTCAGATAAACAGATGGACAGGCTAACATCCTGATAGACAGACAGACGGATGGACGGACATGGCTTAATCGAATTCTGCCTCCTCCTGACCATTCTGAATATAGCTTTTCGGGGTCTAAAACGTTTGCTTTAACTTTACCTACTTTTGGACAAAGTGAATAAACTATTTTCTTCGAAAAGAGTATAAAAACACCAGAGATTTCAGCAAAGAAATAATTGTTTTTCATCTAATGGACGTCTAATTTATAATGCCCTTTATAGGGCCTGACTCTGCTTGGTGAACAAAGATTCTTAAACTTTGGTCAGTAACAAAAATAAAGTTATTTTTCTATAGTATTTAACAACAATCTGAAGATTGTAAACTATACCAAAAAGCGTCGTACTTTTCTAAATATTTTTGGCATAATATTTAGAAGAAAGAAATATATCGATTATATCGATATATCATGCCCGTCTGCCTGCCTATCTGTCAGGCTGTTAGCCTGTCCATCTGTTTATCTGTATCGAAACTAGTCCCTCAATTTTCGTGCTATCGAACAACTATACCATACTATATTACCATACCTATACCATATAGCTGTCATGCAATTAAAAGCAGCTTATGGCCATATTTACCATTATTTTGAATGTATAGGATGGAAATTTAACATACTTTTTACAATCTTTTTTATCTATCGTGCTTCCAAATTTCAAAATAATCGGACCAATATATCTTATTGCCAGCATTCAACCACAGTAAAAGGATCAAATCTACTATATGATATATATAAATTTGAAGTTTAAAATAATTTGGTTTTTTATTTTTCTAAACGATAGTTTTAGATTTTAACTCAACCTCAATGTAGAAACATGTTTTAAAAATGTTTTGTTCAATATTTTTTGTTGAGATTACAGGAAAAATATTGAGGTTTGATTGATTTAAAATGATTTAGTAGTTTTATTCAGGGAGAACTCGCAAGATCTGAACGTGCTTTCTTGATGAAGGGACCAGTTCTAATTCGCAACAATCCAATTTATTCAGCAGGCTTGAGGTAATATTTTAGGATACAAAATTGTTGATAAATTTTTATTTTATTTTTAAAATATTTTGATTTATTTCAATTTTAATTTTTTTAATTTCTTTATTTTAACTTTAATTTTTAATTAAAATTAACAAAATGTATAAACGAAATTTAAATTTATTACAAAAATGTTTATATCGGAGTAGTTTCTGATATAAGCTCTATTACTAACAACGTTGAATTGTTACTAACCATGGCGTCCATTCGACCCTCAAGAGTTATCTATTCATAAAATGATATATTATATGCATATTTGTAGATTATTGATTTTTAGTTTTAGCTTTCACAGGAATTGATAGTAATAAAATCCATTTAAACAATAAAATATAAAATGTGGATTTGAACCTGAGTTTAGTAATCGAAAGTTCATTTCTGCTAAGTTTCTCCTTAGCTGAACGAATGAGCCCAAGTTTTCTGTTTATAATCCTTCTAAAGCAAAGCTCGTCTATAAGTAATATGGCTGTTATATGAAAAAGTTATCTGATCCAACCAGTTTTCTTAAGTCTTTAAAAAAAAATCTTTAAAAAAGAGGGCAGGCCTCTGTTCCAGTTTCTCTTTGCCATTTGATCATATTCGGAGGTTCATTTCTTAAAAATGGAAAAATGGATAGAAAAAAGAAAAACGAACACAATAGACTATTTTCGATAAACTTTCGATAATATATATCACGATTCTTCCAAATTCCGTGGATAATGAGAAGAAGAAAAACTCCAAGTGAACAGACGGAGATAAAAAAAATAATTGAAGAGGAAATATCAATAGCAAGACCCAGTTTTTAAAACTTTTGAAAGAGCTTTTTTTTTTAATAGAATTCAATATAAAAGAGCTAATTCATTGATTAGCTGATTTTAACCTAAAAGTATGCACCAAGTTTTTGAAGATAATTAGAATTTATTCACGGAAATTAAATAGTGCAAAACATTTGTTTTTTTGGCTGGAAAAAAGAGGTTTTTGATATACGGAAGCTATATGATTGGATGTTGATATGGCCAGATGTTGTTTTATTACGATAGATCCGAAAATGAGGGACAAGTTTCAATGCAGACAGGCAGATAAAGCGACAGACTGATAGATGGAAATGAAAGCAAGATATGAAAGGGATATTCAACGCATTACAATATACAGTATAAAGTGAATATCCACTATTTCCTTAAAAAAGGTATAAAAGTGGTACCATATCCCAAAAACCATAAAAACCCTAGAGCTGTTAAATATTTTAATTCACTAACTCTTATGTTAAGGGCCCTCGGTTGAGGTGAGAGTTCGAGTTATGGACATATAAAAATAATATGTTAAGATAGGTTAGTTTTGATTGAGTTAGATTAGGTGGAGTTAGCTTAGCTTAGCTTAGGCTATGCCTCACTCGCAGAGCTTCACATAGATCTTAAGGACCTTAGGGTAAGGTGCTTAAGCAACCTCTTGCGTTTAATGGAAGAGTGTTCTTCTGATAATCTTAACAGATCGTTATCAGATGGTGATGGAGGTTCTTATTATGATTATATGGCCATAACAACCCTTTCGGGTCAAAACCTGAAGCTCTATTTTCCTCTATTTCTGCTTCCTTCACTGAAG
>JBANCY010000702.1:0-22191 GCA_037040045.1 Phorticella flavipennis | reverse complement strand
GTTCCTCTTGAGCCCTTTAATATGGAGTTTATTTTTGGCAGTTCCCCGATGTCTCTACTATATATTATAAGCTTTGGGCACTCTCATAAGTGGACATCTCCTTTTAATGGACAAAAACTTGGAAACGAGGAAAAAAACATGTAAATGAACCTCCCATCGGTGGACACCTCTCAATAATGGACAAATTTCAGGCGACCGTAGCTGTCCACTGTATACTATATTTTTGAAAAAGTTATATACTTTTCCGACATCATCATCAGCAGCAGAAAATAATTGCACAATTAATTGTTAAAGAAAAACTATTGTGGAAATCCAAGTGAAAAGCAATAATTGATTTTACAACGGCAAAACTTTCAGCGAAATGAGAAAAGTTATCAAATTGCGATATCTGTAGAAGTCGTGTTTTAAGAACTAACTACATATAAAGGGCGTCACATGTCTCTGGCCTTTAACCTAAGACCAAAGAT
Organism: Phorticella flavipennis; assembly: GCA_037040045.1. Taxonomy (NCBI): domain Eukaryota; kingdom Metazoa; phylum Arthropoda; class Insecta; order Diptera; family Drosophilidae; genus Phorticella; species Phorticella flavipennis. Next base: position 21,724 of record JBANCY010000702.1, on the reverse strand, counting down.
GAGGAAGAGGAAGACGTAGAATTAATTAGTTCTCGATAAATTGGTTTGCTTGCGTCGATTTTTGCACTCGATAATAAGAATCGTGACTGGAGGCATGAGGCATGAGGCATGAGGCATAAGGCAGAGGCAGAGGCAGCGGCAGAGGCATGAGGCAGCGGCAGAGCTTGCCTCCTCCAACGACTTACCTTTTGCGTCGCCACGCCCCCAATGAGTCGAGTTTGCGTTGACGAAATGCCGATTTGCGCTGCATCCCAATTGACGAGCGTCGAAAGCGACGCAGTGTGCCGGCACCGCCCGCCGCAGCTAAGCCCCCGCTGGCGCTGCTGCTGGATGCTGCGGCATAAATATCGTTTGACGCTGACGTCAACGTCGAACTGTTGCTGCCGCTGCTGCTGTCGGCGTCGATTTCCGCTGGAAAAAAATCTTCCGTTTGGATTTCCTCGCGCACTGCTTGCAGCAGACGCTCCATGCTCAGCAGCGCTGTTGGCGTTGGCGTTAACGTTGGCGTCGGCGTTGGCGTTGGCGTTGGCGTTGGCGTTGTTGCGCTGCTGCTGCTGCTGCCGCTGTTATTGTTGTTGCTGTTGTTGTTGTTGTTGTTATTAATTTCGCTGTCGCAGTCACAATTCAAATAAGATATGAACATGGCAAAGTTAACTCAATACTTCTCGCCTTGCATTTCATTTCATTTCATTTCATTCCGTTTCGTTCCGTTTCATTTCACATCATTTCACTGGGTTTTGATTAAGAAGAAAATACTTTAGATTTTCATTTTTCACTAATCCGCTTCGAATGCAACGGCGACGGCGACTGCAGCTGCGTTTTCACTTGGCCCTTGCCAATGACAGCGACTGCGACGGCGACAGCGACTGCGACTTTTTCTGTTTTTGTTATTGTTACTGTAGCTATCAAATTACCGCCTAAATATACAGATACAGCCCTCCAAACATACTATATAGTAGGTATGCCAGTTACTACTATAATCCTATCTGTGGAAAAGCTAGGGTATATCAGCTATCGCAAGTAACTTGTTTGGAGCAAGCTGAAATTCCAAATTGGCTTTTAAGCTTATAAGGAACAGTGGAAGTGAAACACATTGTCAATTTTGAGAGGTTTAACATATAGGCAATACACTTAAAAGTTGGGACAATGGAATTAAAACAGCAATTATCTCAACCAATACTAAATTATTATATATTCCATTGAATTTAAGAACTTTATAAGGTAAAAACACCATGAAATAAATTTTACATTCCACTCAAACCTTTACATAACAATTGGAGCAGCGGAATTGACACATACCATGGCATAGTATTCATAGATCTCATTAAATGTCCATAATTTTTATCAAAATCTCAAAATCCAAATGGAATTGGAACATATGCTGTGGAGTTACTAAGAAAATGCACTTGAGTGCAGTTGAAACAGTGAAATTGAAATGTTTTAACAATTCTTCAATTTTTTAATAGAAACAATGGAATTGAAATATATGAAATAGGGTTACTGGTGAAACAGTATAGTTGGAACATACAAACGGAAATTTGTTATGATTCTCTTTAAATTTATCTAGTTTGTATCAAAATCTCTATAAAACAGTGAAATTTTTTCAATTGTACGTACAGATACCAGGGGCCTCGGTGGTCCAGTGGATAGCGCACTGTCCCGCCAAACAAGAGGGGCGAGGTTCGAGTCCCGCTCATGCCTTTATGACCCTCCTTGTGGTGTAGGATTTAAAATCCGCCCACATAAAAATGTTCTTCAGTGAAGGAAGCAGAAATAGAGGAAAATAGGGCTTAAGGTTTTGACTCGAAATGGTTGTTATGGCTATATAATAATAATAATAGGAACAGATACCGCACATATGATACTGGATTACTAATAAGGATAGCACATTAATAGGCAAATATGGAATAATTATAATACATTTGACTAGTTTATAGACCTATAACAGTGAATTTTTCTAATTAAAACAATGGAATTGAAACATATGGGTGGGGTATGGTATATCCCAATGGCGAGATGTTGAGCGACATTCTCCCAATGTTTTTATTGCCCAATTAAAGTCTATATAAAACAATAGAACTGAAACGCAAGAGATCAATGAAACAGTAGAATTGGAGTATCTGCCTGGTTTTAGTCCACCTGAAACATTGGAATTGAAACACATGACAACTTAATAAGCGAAATTTATAAAGACACCTGAAACATTGGATAAGGAAAATGGGAAAATGGAATAACAAACCTAATAAATAAAGTCTCCCAACATCATTATTTACCAAAATGTCAACAAAGAAAGGCAGCTGAAACACTGAAATTGGAACACTAATTTACACACTTGCTGAACGCTTGTCTCACTCGCCATTTGCCAAATTGATGAGCCACAATTCCGCCGTGAAAGTGCGTGCATAAACGCCATTTTCACGAATTTGACGTAGACACGAAACGGGTGAATGAATTGTCATTGTCATCGCAATCATTTCATGGCATGAAATGTGCGACGCGCAGTCAACTTAACGAGGAACTGCCGAAAGGAATAACTAATGTCCGAAACAAAATGGAATTGAAACGAAAAGCCATTAAGAGCAGCCACAGAGGCTGTTAAAGTGTATACAAAATTCGTGACAATATTTGCCTTTCGCCGTGCATAACTCCCCTCGCGCTTCCATATACAACCCGTAGAGAACCCAACTCCAAAATTATTTACTCGCATTCAGATACCATACACTCGGGCGTGTCTCCACCCGGTTCGGTTCGGTTCTCTCCGGGCAGAGTCTGGTAGAGCCGGAGCTCGCTGTATGCGTGCTTAATACGTTTGTATACAATTTTGTTTATTGTATGCATTGTAATTAAATTCTTATCAGATTCAGATGAAAAATAACAGAATAATAAAAACAAAATGAAGAACAAGAGAAAATAATAATGTCATAAAAACCGAAACGGAAAATGTGACTTTAAAGAAAACTCTTTCGCTCGCTCTTTAGTCTTTCGTCACTCCTGCATGGTCCAAACAAATCCAACAATAAGACCTGTCATTGTCATGAACCTACAGGGGGTTGCGGCTAATATAGCTGGGAATTTGGATGGTAAAATCTGTAGAGGGATGAAAAGATTTCAAGACCTTTCAATATTAATTGGTTTAATTTTAATTTGTTGGTTAGTGGAAATGTTTAATAGCTAAAAGGAGGCGCGTCTTGTTTATGAATCATTCTGAAATTTTGTACACAAATTTCTTTTGATAATTGCTTACGATATGCCCCGTTAAGTTTTTAAAATTTTGTTTACATAATTAATTTATCTAAGCAATAATAATGGAAAATTTAGGTGAAAGCGTCACCTGAAGAATTTTCTATACTCTTTGTCCGGAAAAAATATGAAATGGGCACAAAAGTTAACTCCAGATTGGCTGGGGGATGGCTGTTTGAAAGTACACAAGATAGTCCTTCCGTTTTTGTAATAAAACATGGCCTATATCTTCTTTCTTGAAGTCTGCTTCAGATTTGACTGGATCAGAACTGGGCAGCTAAAGGTCAAGTAGGCCCATAATTCCAATGTTTTCTTGAGTTAAAGATTTCAAACTTCTTAGATAGTTAAGATTCATTATCATTTATTGGTCGGCAAGAGTTGAAAAGAATTGTATGATAATCAAGGAAAATAAGCATATTTCAAAAATAATTGTATTCTCCATTTTTCATTCTCTATGAATAAATAACTATAACTATAACTTTACCAAGATATGCATGCTAGGAACTGTAGAATTAACTACTATTTATTTAATTTTCGAAAGATCTTATTAGGATGAGCAAAAGTTTGGATGGCAATTTCTGCATTTCATAATTCTAGCATACAAATTGTGGTTCTACATACATTTCGTTATAACGTGGAGAGATTTATCAAAATTTTGGGGAAATTCCTTTATGCATTTTTCACTAACAATCCAATTTTTGAAATTTGCAGTCGATAGTTTTATAAAAACATAAGTTATGGCCATTTCATTGAAAATTCTTGCCAGTTTTCAAATGGGATCAGGCTATAAAAAACGGAGAGGAGGTAAAGTAGTCCTTCAGTCTTTGAGTTATCATAATTTAACTTGGCACATAGCCCTCTGGCTGCTTATTTATGGGACCGACTGGATCGGTTTTAAGTTTCTTTAGTATCGATTTATCGCTACGTTAATATTTTTGCTATGATAACAAGCAAATTGTATATGACACACGCCGAATTTTTCGTATCTTCTATCACTCCTCTAAATTTGAAAATTATTGTAAAACTATATTATATAGCTGGCATACAACGTAAACTCGTTTTTGACCAAATTTCGCATGTTTTTTCCAGCTATTGCGTTTAAATTCCACACAATCTTCAGATTCTTTTCTATCTATTCTTGCGCCATATTTGGATCGGATTACTATATGCTATAAGTGCCATATAACTAAAAGTCGAATTTGCCTATATATCGTTTTTTTTTTATTGTGCTATTGGATTTCATTTTGGATACTTTAGTATCCCAAAGCTATTCCTTCCTTAATTGTTTTTATTCTCTTTACATGATTTTAATTATTATTATTATAATATGGCCAAAAAACACTATCGGGTCAAAGCCCGAAGCACTATTTTCCTTTTATTTCAGGCTTCCTTCACAGAGGAACTTTTTTTACGGGGGTGGATCATGCTTGTCGACATGGGCGGGACTCGAACCCACACCTCTTGTTTAGCGGAACAGGGTGCCAACCACTGGTTCACCGAGGTCCCTAATTAATTTAAGGTCCCTTTAATTTTTCGATCTTCAATGGGGATAAGCAGTAATTTCCTGATTAGGCCGTTTTTCGAGAATATGTAAAATTCGGTGTTCGAAATCTATTATCCCCCCTTAAATGTATAGTTTATAATGTGCCACTTGAGAATGTGCCATGTGTTAAATAGTAGCCTCAACTTAATACCAATTAATGTATATAGGATATGCCCCTTTTCCCCTTTTGAGAAGAAACCAGAACCCTCCCGCCCACGCCTCTGGGCGCCTGGTCAGTGCTATTGGCCGTGCAAATTGCAGGTTTTCGCCCGGATTTGCATGTCAATTGTCGGCGTTTAGGACGCAACAACGCCTCCACGTTACAAAATGGCGTGTCCAATTTTTGTCAGTTGTCCTGAACAGCTGTCGTGGCGTGGGGGTGAACCCCACCAGCCTCCCAGCCCTCCACAAACTCGTCCTGCCCCACACGGGCAACTTTCCCTGGGTAAAGGGCCCGCGGCAGTTGCCTGGTTTTGACGCATGCCAAAAATGTTAGTATTTTCCTCCGTTTTTTTTTTTTTTTGGTGGGGTTAAACGTTAAGGGTCACCCGCTCTGTTTGTCTCCGAAGTGCGGGGCGGTGTGTGTGTGGTTGCAGCTGCAATTGACGTCGGCATTGTTCATGACCTGCCACACTGCACCCACCGTTTGTCCGCCTGTCCGTCTGTCTGCCCGGGGCAACAAACGTGCCACTCAAACGACTCAACAAAGCGTCTAAATTTAGATGCAGCCACAAAAATCCGCTTTGGATTTAATAGTTTCTAATGCAATTGTCTGAGGTGGTTAGTTTTATCAATGCTTTAATTGGGCCGCGAGAGGAGGATGGTCTCGGATCGTCCCGGATACGACATGCCAACGGCAGTGGTTTGTCAGCACAAAAAACAGTGAAAGAGAGAGACAATCAACAGAAATTTTCAATTAATAAAGCTCTTACCATCAAAATTGGTATATAGGTTTAGGACTATAAAATGCAGACAAAATTATACCAAAATTCCAAAAAAAAAACACAAAGGGCATTGTAGAAAATATATCAACCGAATTTTGTTTTCATTCTTTCGACTATTAGAGCAGGAGAAACATTTAAAATGCGTCGAAATATTAATGTGGGCCTCGGTGATCCAGTGGATAGAGCACTGTCCACTTGTTTGGCGGGTCAGTGCACTATCTACTGAGCCCCCGAGCTCATATATACCGCCCCGAAAAGTGTATGGAATCTTCCGCGACCAGAAAATAAAATATATCAGGAAACATTAAGTATTTGTTCAACAAAAAATACGATCTTAACGTACCCCAAGTTAAAATAAAAACAAGTAAGGTAGGATTATCTTTGGCGCGCCGAAAATTTCATACTCTTTTCGAACATTCCCGTAGATAACAACGAATCTTGGGAGTATATGAATTTTCAGTTAAATACCTTTAAAAACATGAGAAATAACAAAACCTACCGAAATAACAAACCGACTGGTTATATGGCAGCTTAAGATATAGAAAACCGATTTTTATGAAATTTGGTGGAGCGGTAGATAATAACGAAATTTGGCAGTATGTGACCTTTTAGTCCAATACGTTGGAAAACATGGGAAATATGGGCAAAAACAGTTTATGGTTATATGACAGCTATATGATATACAAGTCCGATCTGACCGATTCCGACGAATATGCTGACGCATAACAAAAGAAGGCTATATCCCAAGTTTCATTACGATAGCTCAAAAACTGAGGGACTAGTTTGCATAAATACAGACGGACGGACAGATGGGCAGATGGACAGGGCTCAATATATTTCTTTTGTCCTCCCGACCATTCTGATTGTAACTTTAGGAGATCTACGACGTTTGCTTTAATGCATTACATACTTTCGGACAAAGTTAATATGCTATTTTCTTCGAAAAGAGTATAATCACTCGAAGAACAAGTTCCTCAAATATTCGTAAATTCGTATATAATTGTAAAAAAAAAACTCGTTTTCTGCTTTTATATTTTACTTTGTTGAATTAAATGAGATCTGTTAAAATTTGAACATAATGGCGCATCACATTTTATACACAGTCATTAGCCAAAGTTGGATCTGGTCTGAGTCAGAGTCAGTGTCACAGAGGCAAAATCTGGTTCTGTAGGAGGACCGGGTCTGGGTCTGGGTCTAGGTCTGGTACTGGATATCTGGTCTTAAAACTTGAAAAGCAATTTCAATTCAAATGTGATTAATTTTGATGTCTGACTTTGAACTCGACGGAATGAACAAAGACAAATGCAAATTGCAAAGGAGAAACCAACTTTGTGTTGAAGGAAGTTAATGTCCAATGGTATTGGAAATGAGATTGAGCAAAGCAATTGAAATGGCAAAGGCGAAAGGGAGTGGGCAAAGGGCGGGGGCTGGGGCCCGGGTAATGCCGCCTGATTAGTTAGACTGATGAGTCGCTAATAAATGACAAAACGAATCGCATTCAATGTCCACTCGCTGTCATCTTGGGCCAACAACGACTCAATGAATCCCCCAACCAGGGGTAAAGTCGCCATCATTTGTATAAAATCGATGGAAACCTTGAAATATTTTGGACGAACACATTTCACATTTAACATTTTATAGCAATGACACTTGACATGACTAAACCATTTACACCTCAAACATAATGAAAACCAAATTGATTTCAATATAAAAATCGGCGTTATGTTGAGAATTTAAGAAGAATAGCAGATGTGATATGGAAAGTTATTATTATATGGCCATACAACCCTACCAGGTTATAGCCTGAAGCATATTTGTCTTTATTTCTACTTCCTTCGTAGTACAGTTGAACTTCCCTAGAAAAGCTAGGTTAGGGCGTAGGATTTGAAATCCACCCACATAAAAATGTTCTTCAGTAAAGGAAGCAGAAATAGAGGAAAATAGAGCTTCAGGTTTTTATCCGAAAGGGTTGTTATGGCCATATAATAATAATAATAATAATAATAACTTCCCTATAATGAATCTTGACGGGACCAGAAAATCACTTCATTATATAGAAATTTTATTATACAGAAATTATATTTATATTACTTCATTATATAGAAATTTTATTATACACAAATTATATTGCAGAATCATCATCATAGACAACATTGTTATCATCAAATCTTTTACTTGTATAGTATATACAGTGAAGCCTCTCTACAGTGGACACTCTCCTAAGTGGTCACCTCCTTTTAATGAACAAAACTTGGGAACGGGGGAAAAATAAAACATATAAATGAACCTCCCTTTAGTGGACACCTCTCAATAATGGACGCATTTCAGGCGACCGTCGCTGTCCACTGTAGAGAGGTTTCACTGTAGTTGTATAGCTTTCCTAAAATCTTGCTTTTATTTTGGGAATCATATTTAGCATTAAGAAGAACGTCAAAATTTTGGATACCATGGATATCCTGGATACTATTTCTTTGTTGACTATGCAAAAATGCAATAAGTTGGTCGCAAAAATCTTCATTGGAAAATTCTGAACTGAAAATTCCAGAAAAGTATTAAGTGCTGAACCCACATAATTCTCAAAATAAGGTTTTGGCCTTTCTGTAGACGCTATATGATCGCCAGAACAACTAGCTCACTGAGGTTCAAGGCCAAATATAAACAAATATTGTTATTATTATATGGCCATAATCACCCTATGGGGTCACAACCTGAAGCACTCTTTTTCCTTTATTTCTACTCCCTTCACTGAAGAACTTTTTTTTATACGTGGGTGGATTTCAAATCCTACGCCACAACCTAGTTTTTCTAGGAGGGTTCTATACAAATATGCAAATGGTTAATTAGAGTCCATAATCTGGAGCAAAGCAAAGAGAGCCTTTCGTTTCCAGTAAGTCAATGTCACGGGTTAAAGTTTCACTTTGACATTTTTGATGATTTCGCAATGGCCATGGCCATGGCACATGGCGGGAAATGGCTTAAAAATGGCTACACGAAATCCGTAAGGACTGCAGTGACTGTGGCTATTAATAACTGGCCACAACTATTGCATTAACGGGTATAAATAAACATGGTCCATGGTATTAGCCATTCAGGCATGTCCCTAGCCCCGAACCCCCCCGTTTTTGCTTTTGCGTTGACACAAAATGAAAAATAATCTGGGCATCTCTGGTCTGGTTGGGGATTGCGATTAATGGTGCCTGCTTTTCAATTGGTAACTGGGATTGTAAATGGCTAAAAGGGAAAATAATCGTCGAGTGGCAACTGGCAACTGGCAAACTGGCAACTGGCGAGTGGCAACTTGAGCTCTCCGGGCTCTTGTGCAAATGGCAGCAGCTCGAAAAAGGATTTTCAGCTAATGAATATTAACAATGAGCTGACGAGCAGCTGCTTCAGGATGCGTTGCATCTGCAATGGCTCCCAGTTGCCCAGTGGCCCAGTGGGGATCGGGGATCGGGGATCGGGCGGTATTGCTGTCGAAATGACATTAATATTCTTAATTGGCATTAAATGTTGTTTTCTCGTCTCCTCTCCTCTTTTTTTATACCCTAATACCACTTGAAAAAATGGGAAGAAGGGTATAATAGTTTTGTTGGAATTTATGTAACAGACAGAAGGAAGCGTTGCAGAACCCAGCATCAATAGCCGAGTGGATATAGCCATGTCTGTCTGTAATTCCGTCCGTCCGTCTGTGTAAACGCGCTCATCTCGGAAACTACAAAAGCTACAGACTTCAAACTTGTCATAAAGCTCTGTGCATAGCATACGCAATACGAGTTTGTTTTAAATTTCGGATGCCACGCCCTCTTCGCACGATAATTGATAAAAACCATTTTCGATAAAATGGCCATAACTTTGGTATTTATAGAGAAAACGACACCAAATTCAGTAAATAGGGTCATGATTACAAAATGCACAATAGGATTTCCCAAAATTTTGATACACCATTGCCCTTTCGCGAAAAATGATGCAATGTAAGAGTCATAAAATTTGGTATGTGGGTGCCCATAGATACCATGCAGAAAGTGGCATTCCTCGAATTGGATCAGGGTATTGCCGCAGTCGAGCACTCTTGACTGCAGCACTCTAACTTGTTTTTTTTTTCGAATTTTGCATCAGGCAAAAGGACGAAGCCAAGGACAACAAGCCAAACTCAATGCAAACAAATTTCAATAAGAAATACGGAAATTTGCGTAACACGCATGTCGGTGCGGGGCGCAGAGACGCTAGGCAATTGGCAGGATTTCATCAGAACTTTGCAGACAACGAGAAGAAGCAGAGAAATATAATGAAGAGCAGCTGTCGCTCTGGTGTCGGACTCAAATTGGCACTGGGAAGGACGAAATGTTGTTGTTAAATAAAAACCGAGAGAGGAGAGTAGAGAGTGGAGAGTGGAGAGTGGAGTGTGGAGAGAGGAAGGGAGATGTATTTTGATTTTCAACACAGATTTTCTTGTTTGGTACACAAAGTTCTACTTTAATTAGATAAACTTCGGGAAAAGTAAAAAATTTGATGTTTATACAGCGTCAGAGACAGAGACAGAGAGAGAAAGGGTATGGAAAACTATGATTAGATGCAAACTTGTTATTGACAGTGTTTTGGCTAGAAGTTAAAATAGATAAAGCTTGTCAGTTATCCTGAACCGTACATATATTCAAAAAGATACACAAATATACAGACACTTCCCTGAAAACACACCAAAATATCTGCAGAGCTTCCATTGACGTCAGCTTGGCTTGGCTTCAGACTCGTTTGACTAATTTTATGCCATAACTTCTGATTTTATACAAGATATAGAAGTGGAGAACGGAGAGTGGAGAACTGCAGTCAACGAGTGATAGGCCACATGATACCCTGATTTCCATTGTGCATATACTTTACAGTTTGCCAAATTATTTTGGCAGCAGCAAACTCCAACAGCTGCCATATCCCATTCTCTGGGTATCTAAAATTACTGAATATGTATTTCCTATTTAGATATATAGTAAAATCTCTACACTTTCAAAGCTGAGCTACTTTCTTGGCCCTTAAGAAGTGAAAAAATGCTGCCAACTACATACAAAATACTAATCGTAAACCAATTCTATTGATCAAAGAAATCCACAGTTCCTATGTGCCGAAGGAGCTTGGGGCCTCTTCAAGATCATAAATTTCATGTATTTGTATCCAGTTGACGTGAAGTTGGTAGGATATCTTATGGTTATTATATTAGACAACGACTTTGATGGCATTAATTGGGAAATGTGTTTTGGAGTGACGAAACAACAGATGCTCTCAACAATATTTGGACTCGAATGCATATCATCTTGAGAGCTGTCCACCAATGGGAGGTTCATTTACATGTTTTTTTCCCCCCCGTTCCCAAGTTTTTGTCCATTAAAAGGAGGTGTCCACTTATGAGAGTGTCCAAAGCTTATAATATATAGTAGAGACATCGGGGAACTGCCAAAAATAAACTCCATATTAAAGGGCTCAAGAGGAACTCAAAGAAATTTTGCTCGAAAAGGAAATGTTGTGCCTTATTTTGGCTGCTCTTTTCCGGATTTCCTGATCGTATGTCTGTCCGTCTGTCTGTCTGATTATAGTTAAACTTGACAACATTTTTCATGATGACCCCAACATTTGTCGGAATCGGTCGAAAAATGTAACAATAATAACCTGCTCATTATAGGATTCCGTTCGGTTTTCAGTTGCTCGTCTTATCTTCTAATAACTTTCTTTCCTCACTCATCCTATATCCCGAAAGCTTGAATTGTTTTTGTATGCCCCGAGTATAGGATATGTCGTATATATTGAATATAGAGAATACTATATATTGACAAATTCCGTCATATTTTGGATGATTTGCAAGAATTCAGTTGGATAGTCCGAAGGTTGTGTTTTTGAGATTTGCTAAGGGCTTTGGCAAATTAAAAAACTCTTTGTAAAATGCCAAATCTCTCTCGCCTAGTTATATTTTCTGGTATAATTTAAACGAAAAGAAGGGTATAATAGTTTTGTATGTGCGAAATGTCCCGCCAAACAAGAGATGCGCGTTCGAGTTCCCCTTATGTCGATAGGCATGACCCTCCTAGAAAAACTAGGTTGTGGCGTAGAACTCGAAATCCACCCACGAAAAACAAAAGATCTTCAGTGAAGAAAACAGAAACTAAGACAAATGGGGTTTAGGCTTTGACCCGATAGGGTTGTTATGACTATATAATAATAATAATAGAAACAAATGCATGCAGCATTTGCCATATATGATATCTTTGATAACATTTAGCTTAGGAAGTTAGGAAGTTAAACAATCTATTCTATTTTTGCACTCAGTTTAGTGTGTGTGTTGAGGTGTGTGTGTGAAGTGCAAACAATTGGAAGAATCTTCCTCCGAAGCGATTGCACAATGAGTTTTTTTATCGCAGACTTTTAAATTTATGAATGAATTTTAAAGCAGCGAATAAACAAATCAAAGTAACAACAATAACGAATTCGCCTCGTGGTTGAATATGATAAAAATTTTAAAAGGGAATTTCGAATGAATTGGGCAATAAATCAACCGGCAAATGCGAAAGTCAAAGAGCGCAGGATTAAAACAAGCACAGGATATGCAAAGCACATTGTAAAATATCCATACAAATTCACTAAATACATTTGCATACAGCCAAACCTATATATATATATATATATATATATACATATATATAGATATATAGACTGTGCAGTGTATATATAAGCCCCGTATCTGTAGGATATGCAAATAATACCCTCGTCGTATAATAATTCGCTCGACTTTGTTTTTCTTTTGTTGCGTATTTTGCAAATTTGCTGCCCCTAAATGTTGTTTTTGCTTGTATTCGAATTTTCGCTTTTTCGGTTTTTCGTATTTTAATTGAAATACTTTATATGCCCCGAGAATTGTTGTTATTGTTTTTACTATTTCACCCCGAACAAAGTGCAAAAATTTTTACATATAAAATCTCAACACAATCGAAAATCCTAAGCTGTCAGAGCAGGCGGCAAATTAATACCAAAATGATCCAAAAAGCCAGGAGGGAGCTCTTAAAATTAGAAAGATCTCAAAATATTATATTAAGCTAAGTCAGATCTAATTTTCATAATCTTTTCGAGTGAAGTAATACTATAACTTTAAAAGTAAAAGTTTTAAGAAACACACAAGAAAACGTCGTAGATCCCGAATTTTACCTCTAAAAATTCACAGGTGAAAAAAAGAAATAAAGTGTCGGACTGTCTGCCTGTCTATCTGTCCGTCTGTCTATGTACAAACTAGTCCCACAGTTTTTGAACTACTATAATGAAACATGAAACCAAGCCTTATCATGTCACTATCTATGGTTTAGTAAAATTTTAGAAAATTCGGACTAGTAATCATAGTCTCACAGTTTTTAAGCTACTATAATGAAACATGAAACCTAGCCTTATCATGTCACTATCTATGGTTTAGTAAAATTTCAGAAAAATCGGACTACTAATCGTATAGCTAGCATTCGATTTGGTTTACATTTTCCATGTTTTTAAAGTTATTGTATTTAAATTTGATAAGCACTTAATTTGCTTTATGTTATAATATATCAAAAAGCTGACATACAACTAAAATTCACCTTTGCCCATATTTTCCATGTTTTTAAAGCTATTGCATTTAAATATGAAAATCACCCAATTTTCTTAACATTCTACCAATCCATCAAATTTCAAAAGAATCGGAACACTATCAAAAAAATCCAGTTGGACCATACTTTCTCAAGTTAATTTGAAGTCACAGAAAACTTTTTTTAATACCCAATTTTTCTATACGTCATCTTGACCACTAAATAACCCCAACGGATCAAAGCCTGAAGCACTTTTTTCCATTATTTCTGCTTCTTTCACTGAAGAACTTTGTTTACGTGGGTAGATTTCAATTCCTACACCCAAACCTAGTTTTTCTAGGAGGCTCATGCCTATCGACATATGAGGGACCTGAACCCACAGCTCGTATTTGGCTGGACAGTGCGCTATCCACTGGTCCACCGAGGCCCCAACCATGCCAACAAGATTACCCTGCCACATTTGTGCTTATATAGCATATCCACAAGTCGTGCATGCTCGATTTTCTTGTTCCGTATTTTGTGTCCGTTTTCGTTTTTGTCGTTTGACGTTGTTGTTGTTGTTGTTGTTGTTGTTGTTGTTGTTGTTGTTGTTGTTGTTAATGTTAATTTCTTTTGCTAAAAATACTTAAGTTAATTATAAGCAACAACAAAAACAACCCAACGATTCGAACATTTTCTTAAATCTAAAACATGTGTGTGACTTGATATTTATTTTTAACATAATTTTCAGCATGTTTCGCCTCTTTTCTCATTTTGGTTTCACTCTTTTTCCCATATTTTGTTGATACACTTCCCAAAAATGAGTCCATGCATTTTATGAACAAAATTGTATTTAATATCAGGAAGTAAATCTACTTAACTGAAATGCCTTAATATTTTAAGATCTGGAAGCAAGTCTACTGTATTTATTTTGAAACGTCTGTAGTGATATGGAAAATATATATACCCTGATCCCAATTGAAAATTGGTTTGAAAGGTATATTAAGTTTGTGCAAGTGCACGTAACAAGCAGAAGAAGGCGTGGCAGACCTTATATATATATATATATTATATATATTCTTGATCAGGATCAATAGCGGAGTCGATTTAGCCCTGCCCGCCTGTCCATCCGTGTGTACGCATTGATTTTCGAGATTATAAGAGCCAGAGACTTCAAACTCGGCATGAAGGTCCGTGTATACAATACACATATCAAGTTCTAAGTTTTCGATGATACCACGTTACATTTGCTCGATAATCGATAAATTAATTTTTCGATAAAACGGCCATAACTTTTGCATTTATAGAGCTATCGGCTTCAAATTTGGTATATGGGGTTATAAATGCAAAATGCAGAAAATAGTTTCCCAAAATGTTGATACACCCCTCCCTTGGTCCGGAGGGGCATTGACGAAATGTGTATAGCCGCAAAAAAATTGTATGCAAGAGTCGTGAAATTTGGTATGTGGCTGCCCAAAGATACTATGCACAAAGTGCCATCCAAATTTTTTTTCCATCCTAAAATGGTCCCCCTTACATTTAATTAAGCTCATAATATTTACAATAGTTATCATATTATATCCAATTCTAGCATCCATATTTATGACAGACTTCTTTGACAAAATTAAGCAATTTTAGTTAAAATTTTATAGCGAATTGGTTTAGTCTTTTCTAGGAAATTCCTATTTCAAATATAATATTCATCTGCAAATTATACCCCAAAAATAAAAACTCAAATAAGTTAACCAAATTATATATATATGGGAATAACAAACCAAACGGGTCACGGCCTGAAGCACTATTTTGGCTTTATTTCATCTGCTTCATGGGATCATGCTTATTGACATGAGTCGGATTCGAACCCACACCTCTTGTTTGGCGGGACACTGTGCTATGCACTGGTCCACCGAGGTATCTAAGTTATCGAAATACTGAAGCATATAAGTGTATTTAGAATTCGGTAAGTGTATTTAGAATTCGGCTTGTGGCCGTTGGCTTGTGGCTTTTGTTCGCTTTGTTTTGTTGGCAGGTGAAACTGTGCCTCGTGCCCGAGGCGGACTCTTCACTTGATTAAATTGAACAATTTTATATGCAGTCATAAATTGCCACTGGATATTAGTTGGCCATAAATTGCACATTTACAATTTTTGGCTGACGGGGCGTATGCGCAATATGTTCGCCCGGCAGAGCCCCGATCCCAGAATTCACATATGCGGGAAATTCGAGGGGCGTGCACAACTTGGCCAAAACGCCGCGCCCCCCTTCTGCCGTGCCGCGCGCTGCTCGGTGTTTTCTTGGCGCAGCTGCCATCGCCACGACAACAACAACAACGACAACAACAAGCATATTGACGTCTAGCCAAAAACCAAAAACCCAAAAGAAAAATTTGCAATAAATCAAATAAAATAGTCGAAACGCGACGAATTCGCTTTTGCTTTTGCTTTTCCTTTTGCTTTTGCTGTCGCTGCGCCCGTTTAAATGAGTGCGAAATTCTCGAAATGTCATGGCTGGCAGTTAGCCTTTGGTTCCCATGCCACGCCCCCGAAGAAAGCCCCCCCAGAAAACCCGCCCGAAAAACAATTGCGCTGCTGGCAACATTTTGACAGATTGCAACATGCCACAATTTGAGCACAGCCACAGCAACAACAACATTGTCTCTGCTACAGCTGGGAAATATGTGCGGGCAGAACTAGTTCCTGAGAACTAGAATGGTTCCAAAACTGAACCAGAAAGTTCTAAAGACAATGTGGCACCCAATTTTTGGACTATACCTTGTTGCACTTGAACTTGAAAGTGCAATTTAAGGCATATTTTTCATCTTAAAGTTTCCATCTGATATTATTTATAATTTGGCAATGGAACCACTCTTATGGGGCTTCGGAGGGCTAGAGCATAACACACTGTCCCGCCAAACAAGAGAGTGAAATTAAAGACATATTGTTCATCTTAATGTTTCCATGTCATATTATTTATAACTTGGCTATGGAACCTTAACCCTTTCGGGACGGAGTTATCTTTTAAATATCCGGATAATTGTCGAAAATCTTTTTGCATTTTCAAAAAGCTAAAATAATTATGTACCGCATACTTGAAAATTCTGAAATCGGTCGTCTATCCTGGGACATATCATCTCAGTATGTTTTCTGGGTGGGACATATGATCCCAATATGATAAAAATACATCTTTGAAAGGCGCTTTTGAGGAATATTATGATAATTTCAATTTGTTTTAAAGAAATTGTAATTATTTAATTTGTGAAAAGGACACAATACGCTCAATATCGTCCTAATATAGTTTTTTTTAGACATCTAAAATGTTTATTGGGATTATATAACACACTTATATATATAATGTTTGGTACGCATCATCCCTGTAGTCCCGAAAGGGTTAAAGCATATGTGAAGCCCTGACAGAATCAACTTAGCCTAAGAATTTATAAAAACCATTTAAAAAAAACCATTTTAAGATAGTTCTGTTTTCAAATTTCATTTAAAATCGAAAATTTATTTGTCTATAGTTCTAATAGTATTGGTATCAAATCTAACGCTTTTGTCCTGGAACATTCAATTTTTTATTCAATTATTCAATTCAATTTTTTGAGAACACTATATCAAGGGCCTTTATTCTGCATAAAAGAACCCACAAATCAAAATAATCTTAGAGCTACAGATTTGCACCAAGAACCGTTATTTTTCGGGGTGGGATTCGTAAAAAAGATCGGTATAAATATGGTACGAGATTCCAGTGTAGTATCATTTCCATTAACTGATCTTGTTTCAATTTAACTATATT
The DNA here is from genome assembly GCA_037040045.1 of Phorticella flavipennis. NCBI lineage: Eukaryota > Metazoa > Arthropoda > Insecta > Diptera > Drosophilidae > Phorticella > Phorticella flavipennis. The sequence continues at coordinate 4,640 of JBANCY010000702.1, read as the reverse complement.
TTTAGAGGTGTATTTTACCGGTAATGCTTTGTTTGGATAACTTTAAAGAACCTATACAAATTTATAATGAATCCGATAATAAATTATATGGCGCTTTGTTTTTCAAAAGTTTTTATATTTTCCTGTAATGATTGATCAAAATTTATGTAGAATTGTTGTCTTAAACTAGTTTTGAATGTATATTTGTATTGTATTTTTTACTGCTATATAAGATATTATTATTATTATTATATGGCTTTAACAAACCTATATAAGATATACATATTTTAAATAGATATTAAAAATTTCGATAAATTGTGACTATTGGGAAGCCTCCAGACACTGTATGACTGCATAGTTACACGTTCGAATCTTAAATAGAAATCAAAATTGGGCTGATCATATTTTTGTTTATCGTACCCGAATGTCTGGATATATTGATAAAAAAAATAACGGAAGACAATACCTAAATACTAGAATCCTAATCGGAACCCCAAATCGTATCTTAATAATCTAATAATTATTTGGAGTGAAGTTTTTTTTACTTTTTCATTCCACAAAATTTTGATTTGATTGTAAAAAGATTAAAGAATATATAAATACGTAAATTTTGCTTCCTCTTTTTTCCAATCTTAAATGTTATTGTAAGCTGAATGAGAGACACTTGACCCAACGATGGAGCTTATGTTTAGGACAACAAAAACTGTATACTTAGGATATAACTAGTGAGCGTTAAACTCGGAACTGGGCACAATAGATCTTGAGCTGGCGATAGATCAACCAGCTCAAATTTAAACACATTCGACTTGATCTGCTTATTATGTTTGAATACAATTCCCAAAATTTTCCAACTTTTTTTCAACGAATCCCACCGAATTTTACTATCTAACCACAAACAAAAAAAGGTTCAAAAACCAAAGAGTACGTAAAACAATGAATCAGCAATTTTGGATGTTTGTTTTACGTAAACAATTCTTAGATATAATAATACTTAGAGATAATAATAGACAATAAAACAGTAATTTAGGTCATGTTGGCGTGAATTAGAGTATTTATATGTAGATTTCTATAGTAAACGCTTATCAAAACGAAAATTCTATTTGATAAGTTGATTTGTAAATTATGCAACAAATGGAAACAATACGAAGACAGCGCTACAATCCGAAGTAATTGAAGGGCTGCATATATCTTTAATAAAGCAAAATTATTGCCTAAATATGTGCGGTCTGAGTCAATGCAAACAAGAAAGGGGAACTCATAGTATGGTATGGTAGTAGGAAGATGATTCAAGAATATAGAGTGGATAGGGTGAAAGAGACTTGGACGACAACTGAACAGACTGAGAGTTAAGAGCTGACAGTTTCTGTTAGCTGGAAAAGGTTTACTGTTTAGATATAGATGCTGAAAGAGAAAAACTTGACAGAGGGAGGAAATCTTTTTTGGGAAAACCGACATGGAATACTACAGATATGTTTGAGCTTAGACTTGGTGGTCTTTTGTGAGTGTTTTAAGTTTGGAAAATAGCACAATAGATCATAATATGCAATATATGAGAATTTAATTAATATAATGGCCATAACAACCCCATCGGTTCAAAGCCTGAAGCATAGTTTTCCTTTCTGCTTCCTTCATTTAAGAACTTACTTTTAGGTGGGTGGATTTCAAATTCTACGCCACAACCAAGTTTTTCTAGGAGGGTCATGCCTATTGACATGAGCGGGACTCGAACTCGCACATCTTGTTTGTCGGGACAATGTGCTATCCACTGGTCCACCGAGGCCCCTATGAGGCCCCCTATTTTAAAAATATTATTATTATTATCTGGCTATAAAAACCCTATCGGGTCACAGCCTGAAGCACTATTTGTCTTTATTTCTGCTTCCTTTACTGGAGAACTGTTTTTTAAGTGGGTGGATTTCAAATTCTTCTTCTTCTATCTTCTTCTACCGACATGAGTGGGAATCGAACTCATACCTCTTGTTTGGCCGGACTGTGTGTCCACCAAAGCCCCCCAATGTTAAGAATATATTATACAATATAATCAAAATACGCATACACGATTTGTTCTGTAGCTTAGATTGATGTCTTTCACTAGAAGTTCTCAAGATAGTTTTACAGAAATTATGTTCCGAACTATTATAGAGAATTTCAGAACTAACCGAATCGATTTCTTATATATATAATCGTTGTTACGATAATGTTAAACGTTATTCAATATGAGAAAATTTCCTCAAATTTCAGCAAAACCGCATAAACATTCCACACCAACGTTCAATTTATAGTTCATTCTTTATGCTTGATTCTGGGTTTTTTGTTTTTGTTGAATTGTTTTCAAGTTCATCGATCAATTAAATTAAACAATTTTTTTTTGTTTTTGCCCCGAAACCGGCAATTCGTCAATTGAACGTATTATTCGGTATTATTCGGGAGCGACAATTAGAGCCCCGGCAGTTTGCAGATCTTTCCAGTGACAGCAACAATAACAACAACAGACATTATAATATTAATAACATTAGGAAAATTTGATAAAAAATTCAAAATTTTCCAACACACTTTTGCTTTTCTTCAGCTTTTTCCTTTTTCTTTTGTTGTTGTTTTACATTGTCTCCACGCTGCGGCGTTTTTTGAAAACAGAAAAAAAATAATAATAAATATTTCAAAAAAATTGTCTATATCTTTTTGGTTTTTGGCGCGGTCGCGCGGCTCGCTTAACGGTTGACGTTCGCGTTCTTTTTGCTGGCTGGCGGCGTCCAACCGCACACGGCAACTGAGCAGCTGAGATCTGCTGACAGCGCAGCAGCAGCAGCAGTCGACGGCGACGGCGACGCCAACGCCAACGGCAGACGTCGCGGTTAGCGTCAACAGATCAGCAGCGCTGTAGCCGCATTGTCACCCACAGCACACAGTGGTGTGGTGTGGTGAGTTTTGCCGCTGTTGTTGTGTGGTGACAATTTGGTATTGTTGAGAGCAGATCTCTATTGCGTCGCTGCCGCGGCCGCTGTCGCTGCTGCTGCCGCTGCCATGGTGACATTTTTAGCTCTGGACAGCGACGTCGCGTCGCTGCTTTGTTTCGCTTTGATTGTTCGCTGGCAAATTTTTGCTTTGTGCCTTCAATTTGCATTTCAATTGCGTTGCCATTTATTGTTGTTCTTGTTATTGTTGTTGTTGTTATTGTTGTTGTTGTTGTTATTGTTGTACTTCCCCCTTTACCCGAAATCTCATAACCCGTGCGTAGAGATTCGACTGACAGCCTGACAGCCTGACAGACTGACAGACTGACGATTGACGCTGGATGATGACGTAGTTGCCAGTCGAACAAAAAACAAGAACTATGTAGAACCACAGCCAAAAGTGTGCGAACAGCAAATACCCTGTACGCCGAGCCTATAATGTATAAATTTGCACAATTCAGCAAAAAATATGCAAAAAAATTGCAAATCTTCCAACAACCAACCCGTTTTGTAGCATTTCAACAATTTTACAGGGTATACACAATTGCTATTTTAAAATACCCTGTAAGCCAAATTTGCACAATTCAGCAAAAAAAAAAATGCAATAAAATTGCAAATCTTCCAACAACCGACTCGTTTTGTAGCATCTCAACTATTTTACAGGGTATACACAATTGCTATTTTAAAATACCCTGTACGCCTTGCCCATAATGTATAAATTTGGACAATTCAGCAAAAAATATGCAAAAAAATTGCAAATCTCCCAACAACCGACTCGTTTTGTAGCATCTCAACTATTTTACAGGGTATACACAATTGCTATTTTAAAATACCCTGTAAGCCAAGTCCATAATCTATAATTTTGCACAATTAAGTAAAAAATATGCAAAAAAATTGCAAATCTCCCAAAAATCGAACCAACAACAATTTTACAGGGTATACACAATTGCTATTTTAGCTGAGCTTCTTGTTGCGTTTTGCTCAATAGGATGTGCGTCAGCAATACGGAACTGGAACTCCTCCAGTTCATGACAAACAACCCATGCATTACGGATAGACAGCTTTATGGGCTGGTCGAAAACGAGATATCATCATCATCATCATCATCATCATCATCATCATCATCATCATCATCATCATCATCATCATCATCATCATCAGAGCCAAAAATCGAGCGCAAACCGAAACGACGATTGGCCATCAAAAATCAATCAGAATGCATCATTAAAATTCTAGATCAACACATCTTATTTCATCAAAACTATTTATAGATCACTGCACTTTAAGGTATTTTTTTCTTTTTTAGCTCGATACGAACCGATCCATTTCAATGGCAATGCGTTCGAATTAGCCCTGATATATCTATATATTTTTTTTTAATATCACACATTTGACCTTGTTGTATAGCAAAAAAATATTTACCAACTAATTATATCTTCGATCTAAAGTTAATATTTATTTCAAGCGCTCAACCGAACAATTTGATGGGGATTTTCGGCTTTTTAAAATTTTTTGATAGATATTTTTGTGTAAAGAATTGCTAAATGCTGGAACAACATTTGAATTATTTGTGAAACTCAATTTCTGGACCTCCGATAATCTACTGATTGTAGGTCTACTGTTTAGGCTAATCTATTATTATTATTATATGGCTATAACAACCCTATCGGGTCACAGCCTGAAGCATCTTCCTCAACCGAGGCTTTTGCT
>JBANCY010000700.1:0-22308 GCA_037040045.1 Phorticella flavipennis | reverse complement strand
CTCTATCTCTATCTCTATCTCTATCTCTATCTCTATCTCTATCTCTATCTCTATCTCTATCTCTATCTCTATCTCTACCTCTATCTCTATCTCTATCTCTATCTCTATCTCTATCTTTATCTGTATCTGTATCTGACATATCTTTACGGTTGTTTTTGCGCCGTTGTAGTCGTAGTGCCAATCCGAATATTAATGCTAATGCTAATGATGATAATAATGTTAATGGTCGCTCACAAGCGATAATGATGCCAGAACTATCCGCTGAACTGTCCACAGTAACTGGACAGACAACGACTAACTGACTAAACGACAAACTCTGAGTGAATGTGGCCCGGCGTAGAGATGACAACGAATTACCGTAAAATGAGTGACAATATCGTGATTATTTTAATGAGTGGCAACGTCTAACAAGTTCAACTCGGACCTCCCAAGTCAACATACGAAACTTTGGAGCTTTCATCGTGGTTTTGTTCAACCGATTCTCGGTTTTTCGGTACATATCTGTTGACTCATAACAAACGAAATTATCAATATCCAAATTGACTGATCCGTACACTCCCATTTTGGGCATCTGCTGTTGTTGTTGTTGTCTATGGAAATTAATTAGCTTTATTTTTTTCAAAATTTGCCACTCAATTTTTGGGCATCCCGCATGTGGGCGGGAACGGGACTCTGTCTCTGGGTCTGGGTCTGGGTCTGGGTCTCTGGGTCGCGTATCACTTTCATATTGATAATCGCAATAAATCATAATGTGATTTTTTCTATTCTTTTTTATGGCAAATTTCGCAGTCGTTTACAGATCAAATCGAGTTCTTTGATTTGTTTGGAAGCGCGAAAACAACAACAACAAATGCTGACCCAGTAAAAGAAAAAGTTATTTTTATGTCTGTTTGCTCTTAGCGGCTTTTCGTTGTTCTTTTTCTTCTTCTTGTTGTTGTTGTTTCAAGATTTGCAAATTCTGTATTTTTTTGGCTCGAAAAACTCTTGTGTATTATTATTAATTCTTAACGGTTTTTACTTTCACGTTAGAACAATATGCGGCGGGCAAAGGTGATAATTATTTGTTAAGATGCCGCAAGTTGGGGCATCCGTCGCGTTCGTTGCCTAAGTCTTTTGTTTGCTCTTCCGTTTTCGGCGTTTCTGTTTCAGCCCAAATATTCTTTTATTTATCTTAAACTCATACTTATATATGGCCAACTAACGGTACGAGAATGACGCGCTAACTTTGCACTATTTGTAGAAGTTTTGACTTATATTTTTTTCGGAACAAATTTGTTTTTTTGTGCCAAACCGAACAAAGGCAAATAGAAAATTCCATATAAAAATCAAAGAAGAAGAAGAAGAAAGCAAAAGCCAAATCAAATATACTTAAATGGAAACTAGAACATAATGCAAATTACAGCTGGACAATGGCCAATAAGTTTGGGTTTGGCTTTGGCTTTTGGCCAAAAAATGGTCTGGTGAAACCAGAAAGATCGAATTGAATTGGAGGAAAAAGTGACTTGTACAAACACACCGCCTGAGTGCTTGGCCCAGCTTGTTTGATATACATTTTCGAAAAATCCGGGAAGTACTTGAGAAAGCACTTAAAATTTGCCATAGTTAGGAATAGTTGTGCACGGCTTTGTGTATAGTCGTTATTGTGTTCATATTTGTTCTATAAGCCATGGGAAAGGGTGTTATTTTCTTCAATTTTAACAGTCAGTTCATTGACTTGCAAAGTTTCAAAGATTAATCTCCTGCTTAATCTTTGTGCCGTCTTCCAGCTCCTTATTTGTTGCCTTGAAAAATTTCAATTATAATCCATCAAATGTTGCGGTCTTCTAGGCTGCATTTGCCACTTTAATGAAGAAAACTCGATGTTATGCCATGTCGAATGATTTCTAATTTTCCCAAAGTGCTTAAACAAGTTCTACCCGAGGCCTTTGGTTGCAGCGGAATGTCGTCAGATGCCACATAACTGGGCCAAGCACTGGATCACTCGAATCCCAGAGATGCGTCGCAATTTGGCGTCGACCAAACCAAAGATTCTTCAGAGATTCTGTAATGAAATAAATAATGACAAGGCCGATGAGGTCACAATTTATAAGCAATTCATTTGCAGAAAAAATTTCTCGTTTTTTCTGCGCTGTTCGTATATAATGTGGGCCAAGAAGGGTATATTAGCTTTGAGGCAATATTTGTAACAGAGAAAAGGAAAATGGCTCATAATTTTCGAGTGACTCTAGTGATGTATCTGCTTTTTCTTTGGGAGTATACAGACACTAACATTTGTATATAGATCAAATTCATTCCTAGAAGATAGATATTTTTGTTAACCGTAACAAGAGACGTTTGTATATAGTTGTCTATCTGGCTATTTCTAGAGCTAATTTGATTTATTTCAAATTTTAAAGCCATGCTTAAATTCTCAAGTATCGAAAATCGTTAGTAACTTTTGCCAATAATCAGCTATATATAACAAGTTCAGAATTTATCAATAGAATTGAGTTTGTACCATATTCAGAAAATTGCATAAAGATCGTTCAATAAATGCAAAAGTTATTCATTGTAAAAATTAACCAAGAATCCACCAAAAGGCCGACAAAGATTTGCTACTGTGTTAGAAGTGTTACAATTGGCTTGAAGTTCCGATCTACAGCCTATATCCAGATCTAGTTTAATTTATTTCAAAATTTGTTGCCATATTCCATATCTGAAGTATGGAAAATTGCCAATAACTATTATAAATCATGCGCTAAATAGAACAAGCAAAAGTATTTATCAATAAAATTAGATCTTTAACAAATTCTGATAATTTCATAAAGATCGTTTAATATAGACAAAAGTTATTCAATAAAGAAATTTACCTCAAATGTACATAAAGGTTCCAAATGAGGCGGGCGATTTCGATGGTCAAGCAGAGTAATCTGGCGAATTTTTATAGTATGTAAGAGTATTTTGAGAATAGTTAAGCATGAATGTGTACAACCTGTGCATCTCAAAGCAGGGTATCTACTAGTCGACTATTCTCTTATATAATGTTCTCCCTTCGCTTTGTTGAAGTGACTCATAATTTCATACATCAAATTCTGGCTAATCTTTCATAGGAGAGCATATAGTTTTTATACACCTATCCGAAAGCTATACACATACAAACCTTTCTGGCCAGTACAGTGTCTCTAAAACTGTAACCGCAGAGAAAACTGCGGCAAAAACGAAAAAATTACATTTATAAAGTTTTGCCTTGGGATTTATAACTCTTTCGTTTCACCACAAAAACCAAAAATGAAAACCTTTATAGGCCGATGCCATGACATGGCGATATTTAAATATTTTCACAAATTCTTGGGACCCTTTGCGGGGCCTCTTGGCCTCGGAACACGCTTCGAAGGAAGGAAGGAAGGAAGGATGGAGGAGGAAAATCGTTTATGCAGTCACCTGAAGTTCATTTGCTGCATGCTTTGCGCTTATAATCTATGATTCTTCCGCCCTCCCCCGCCGACCCGCCCAGACAACATATGCTTAATATGCCATAAACAAAAACAAAAAAAACTAAAAAAAATGAAAATGGTAAAAAAAATGGGTAATAATAATAAAAAAACGAAAAGCATTGCTGACAGTTGACCAGGCAACAATTGACCGATTTCCATGGCCTGCTCCTGCCGCACGGCCCCAACTGATAAATGAATGAGACGTTGGCCAACACCAGCATATGGCATATGGCGTACAGCATGCAGCATGCAGCATGTTGCATATAGCATATGGATAGCCCCAGCTGTGGCAGAGGCGGTGGCAGTGGCAGTGGCAGTGGCAGAGGCTGTGGCAGCATCGCTCCTAGTGGTAGTCACTGACCTAGAATGCAGCTTTAGCTTTTACTGTTGTCTCTGACGTTCCGTTGCTGTTCTGCAAGTTGTCGCTGATTCTTGTAGTTGTTGTTGTAGTTGTAGTTGTTGTTCTTGTTGTTGTTGTCGTTGTAGTTGTTGTTGTCGTTCTTGTTGTTATTGCTATAGTTGTTGCTGTTCTATTCTTTGCTTTATATGTCGTTGCCTGCAGCGGTTTGCTACACAGCCTCCGCACAGTGGCACAAAACTAATAATTCAGCAGCAAATTTTTTAGCTACTTTGAAATGTTATTATTATTATTATATGGCCATAACAACCCTTTCGGGTCAAAACCTGAAGCTCGATTTTCCTCTATTTCTGCTTCCTTCACTGAAGTACATTTTTATGTGGGTGGATTTCAAATCCTACGCCATAACCTAGTTTTTCTAGGAAGGTCATGTCTAAAGGCATGAGCGGGACTCGAACCTCACACCGCTTGTTTGGCGGGACAGTGCGCTATCCCTGAACCACCGAGGCCCCAATTGAAATGTTGGATTAGGCAAAAAACCAGGCTATTTAGTTGATACTTTTGGTCTAAAATAGTTTTAAAACTATTTTCCAGTTTTTCGTTCGTTTTCGGCAAATTCTCTATCTCTAACTATGGTGTTTATGATTTGAAAATTTCAGGATTGCTTTATGACATTGTCATTAATATATATTTTTTAAATTTATATTACTATGATGAGTATTATACAAACCCTAAGCACTTGTTAAATTAAGGGGTGACCATTTAAGATGGAAGACATTTTTTCATCCCATTTCTATATGGGTTCTATAGGTAAATTCGTAACAATTTTCATAGCTCTAGCATAAACATTGTGATTGTTAGACACATTTCGTCACTTTCCGGGGAAATGGAAAGGCGTATCACAACGTTGAGAAATACCATTGTGCAGTTTCTATTTATGACCATATATACCAAATTTTATGTCGATAGCTCTATAAATGCCAAAGTTATCGAAAAACGTTTTTATGGATTATTGTGGGAATGGGTATGCTATGTGATCAGCGTATGCTATAGACGGATCTTCATGCCAGATTGCAGTCTCTAGCTCTTGCAGTTTCCAAGTTTGACACGTTTATGATATACGGATATGGCTATATTAACTGAGCTATTGACCTTATATATACCCTTATTTCCCATTTTTCAAATGAGATAAGCGAACTCAATAAATATATTAGTAAGAAACATATTGAAATGTATATAACAAAAAAGCCAATTCTTTATACTTAACGGTGGGAGGCTTCACCTCTAAGGCTTTATTAAGGCCCTTCTTCGTCTGAAGCTTCTCTTCGTCGTTTGGTTCCAATATGCCTATTTCGCACCAAACTTCAAAAAGTGGGCGAGATATTTTTCCTGCCTTTTCACTTGTTTTAATTATTATATTCTATTTTTAACCAACTTGTCCCACTGTGCGTTGGCGCGTTCGCGTCCATGACTTTGGTTACCAATACCGTTTGTTGGCAACTCCAGCGCCAACTTATTAGCATAATCTCAGCCAATGCTGCCACACAGTCGACTGCGCAGTCGACGTCGCTGCCGCTGCCGCTGTTGCTACAGCTACTGCAGTTGCTGCCGCTGCTGGCGTTGGTAACTCTCATTATGCTTGGATTGTCTGGCTGAGACTGAGGCTGCAGCACGGGCACTGGCTCTGGCTGTGGCTCTGGCTGTGGCAATGGCAGTGGCACCTCATCATCGGCGGCATCAATTCGCCGCTTGATGCATCGCCAGTCAGCGTGTGAAGCAACCTGGCCACTGGAGGCAGAGAACGCCGCACCGAGTGGCAGCAACTGGCCTGGCTGTGGGTTGCATGTTTAGCATTCCTGCGCCGCGACAGACCTGGAGTCTCTGGGCTGGAGTCTCTGGTCTTGAGTCTTGCGTCTTGGATCTCGAGTCTAAAGTCAAATTCAAATAGATTTCATTTCGTTTGCTTTTAGTTCTGATGCCAAGAAATTAAAAGAGAGCTCTTCTTCTTCTCAGTCTTCTTCGGCTTCGGCTTTGCCTCGGCTCTTTCATTACCATTTCCATAGCTATTCCCATTTCTATTTGTACAGTGATGGTTCGAAAATTAGAACGTTGTTGCCATTAAGCATGCTTAATTAATATATTATATGCATTCATTAGGCTTAAACTACAAATTACGACTTTCCCAAGGGTATACGAAATTGGCAGAAAAACTCGAAAAGAAAAACGAACCATAGAAACTCGCAGCAAAATACTAATCAAATTTTTAGAAATTTTTAATAATATAATAAAAAACTCGAGACTGTTGAGATTGTTTGAGTAAAGTTTGAAAACAAGTTTTGTGCATTCGTTAGAAAAGTTAGAAAAAGAGATATAAATTTCAAGTTATATGAGTTTATAATGGGAATGGCATGGAATTTTATTAGATTTTGGTTCGTAATATCTACTCAAACTCGCATATTGATAACAGTCACTCGATTTGCATAAAACTAAAGATGAGATTAAGAATATATAATAGAATTCAAGTCAATAGCTCAAAAATATTGGCATAGTTATATGTCAGATATAGTAGACGAATTCTATGAAATTTGGTGCAGCGATAGATAATAATCTTTAAACATAAAGGGTTAAAATACTTGGGAAATATGGGTGAAACCGATCCGGCTTACGGCAAAATACAATATATAAAGACGGGGAGACAGACCGACAGATGGGCAAATCCTAATTTCTTTTGTCCTCCTGGAAGTATTTGGGAGTCTACGGCGCTTCCTTCTATGCATTACAAACTTTAAGACAAACTGAATATAGTACTTTCTTCGAAAGAGTATAAAAAGTTGTTGCTAAATTGCGGTGCATCTTGTTACTATATGTTATTTGATCTGGCCCCAATAATCTATTGACAGCTTAAGAGGAGAATGATATAAGTGCACTGCGAGCCCACGAGTAGTTTGCTTAATTCCTTTCCAGAAATTGGCCTCTCACTGGAAAGGTCGCTCGAATTTTCGAATTGATGAATCAGGACTGGGCCTGCACAGGTGTAAGATGAGGCTTTAAACATCAACCACTTGACAGTTTTGGAATCATCTAAAAAGATGAAGAAACTTAATGTTTATATTTTACATGAAGGTAAAATACGAAGAAAAGGAAACATTTTTGTAGATAATGAAGTAGATGCGATAACATCCAAAACAATGGATCATAGGCGGTTCTTTGCTACAAATGACATCAAAGCATGGTTCTGTTAATTGTTGGATTTGTCTATAATCAGTTGCATCAGCCTGGTAAATTCCATTCCATCCTCTACTCGAAGAGTGTTGGCCAACAGAAAGGGTGTTGTCTTCCAGCCGCACAAATCTTTGATGAACCGCAACAAATTGTTGCATCCAACATAAAGTCCCGATCTTGCAAAGCTCAGTTGATGGTAAAGAGTTGTCCGATCAAAGAGTCCGTCGCTTGGCCAAGTTTTTCGCTGAGACAAGGCCGAAGATCAGTGGGAACTATGAAGTTACCTTGAAAATTGCCAAAGATTAAAGATATTAAAGAAACTGAAATGTAATGAAAAACCGCAAAGACTTTGTATGTAACATAATATATAATATAATTCGTACGACCCTTAAACTTGGTCAAGTTCGGTGAAAGGAAAATGGATTTAATATCAAAAAAAAAAAAATGAGATAAGTATAGTAGTTTCTATATAATTAGTTTAATTAGTTGTACTTCATTAGTTGCCTTTGATATATAACTTTTGTAGCTAATTTTTGCAATATAATTTTATGGACTGAACAATTCGATTGACAAGAGTTTTCCGAAGAAGAAGAAGAATTAAATGTTGATTTTCCGCGACATTTGTTATGGTTGGCCGTGTCCGACTGTCCATCTCCCTGTGTCTCCCTGAGTATAACAAATTGTTCAGTTTTATGGTTACAATTAGAATGTTTAAACATAAAATGGGAAAAGATTAAAGGGTATATAATTCGCGTTTTATGACCTTTCTAATTTTACTGTTGTTGTTGCTGTTGTTGTTGCAATTCGCGAGTGACTACTGTATTTTTGTTGTATTTGGCATAATTTCTGCCTTTCAGCTCTCTTCGCTTGGCGTGTGTCCGTGTCTGGCATAACGGCATTTATAACCTTTTCATTAGCTTTTTGATTTGAAATCCAAATTTGCCTCACGTTGTGTCTTTGCCAGAAACAACTTCAGCCTCCGCCCGCCGTCCGCCTCTCCGGCAACTCCCTGGACAAACGTCGCACCGTCGCACGCCATCCACGCGCATAATTTTTGGTGTTTTTGAGCAATTTTCAAAGTTGTAGTTGTTGTTGTTGTTGTTGTTGTTGTTGTCTACCAACTGGCAATCAGCTACCATTTTGGCCAAGTTCCTCAACTGTCTCCCGTCTTGGCCATGTTTAGTCAGTTAATATTGAACGAACAGTTCGGGCATCTTTTGCGTTTTCTATTTACCCATTTTTGGTCAACTTCTATGCCTAACCAAGTGCAAATAATACTCGATTGAGTTTAACGATTTAACGATATGCTCGTAGCAGATCTGCGGACAGTTGAGCTCATTACTGTCATGTGAAGTATGCAAATTTACAGATAAGCGGGAGAAAATCACAGATCCGTAGTTGGATAGACAGATCGAGGAGGTTTTCAGTAAGTCCAGAAGTCCAGAAGTCTCGAAGTCTAGAAGCCAAGTCAATCAAAAAGTCTCTTAAGCTTTGACTCTAACTCTAGTCAATATCATAGACTCCAAGGCTGGCCCCTGCCGCACCTCGCGCAGATCTTAAGTTCCTTAGTGCTACTGTGATGAAAACAAACTTTAAGATTGGTATTAGGATTAGGAGTAGTTAAAGATTCTTTAAGCAAAAACTTTTCCAGTTTCTTAAACGAATTGTATCTTAATGTCTCTAACTTTTGGAACATTTTAGCTTCCACGAAGAGGACCGTACAGTTGCACAGAATTTGCTTTAGGATCATGGGATCATTGGGCTAATTCAAGCCGCTCCTGACTAACCCAAATATGGACATTATCTAAATTAGTCACATAATAAGAATATATTTAGGGCCTTGGTAAACGACTAATGGATAGCGCACTGTCCCGACAAATAAGAGGTGCGAGTTCGAGTCCCGCTCATGTCGATAGACATGACCCTCCTAGAAAAACTAGGTTGTGGCATGGGATTCGACATCTAATCGCAGAAAAAAGTTCTTAACTGAAGGAAGCAGAAGTAGAGGAAAATAGAGCTTCAGGCTTTGACCCGATAGGGTTGTTATGGCCATATTATAATAATAATAACGTTTCTAGATAGCATTTCATAAAATAATATAAACATTTTTAAGGTTTTATTTGTGTCCAGGTTTTACTGATCTCTTCAGAACCTAAGGTAAACCGACAGTTTGGTCGGATAATGACATGTTATACGAGGCGAGTGAGTAAGGAACTCGTAATATTTTCCTAACTTTCCCATTCAATAAACATTGAAGAAACATAGCTTTATTCAGTCTTTTTGTGTACATTGTAAACAATGCATTTGTCCTTTACAGGGTATACGTTTTAATCCTTATCTTAATTCTTTGAATACCAGGACTTCGGCTGGCGGATTGGATTCACTGGGCCTCGCAGAGATGATGATGACTCTTTAACGGAGCTAAGAGCTTATAGACTAGAGGTTTTGACCTATGCTTGCTTTAAGGTAGGTGCCTCATCACGCCTGCTCTAGGGTCTCGGTTACCCACAAGCATTTTCTACCATTATTAGATTCTACAAATTCGAGCTTGTGGTTTCCATACCATATCCTTTGAAGATATCATCAGGGAAAGATAAAATAGGGTACAAAATCTTTCCACTGTTCAGCATAAAACTCCAAGTATAACCCCCACCTTGGCTCCACCTGTGCAGCTGTTGCTAAGTGCGTTTACGGGGGACTGGGGAGTAGGGGCTACTTGGGTGATCGCTATCATTCAACTTCATAAAGTGCCGACAATCACACACAAAAAATGAAAGATATATAATAAAAAGGAAAATAAACAAAAACGTAAGATTTCACTGGCCAACGAAAATGAAAACGAAATTAATTTCACAATTAAAGCAATTAAACGCAAAATAAATTGTGTTTTAAGATGCAGTCGCGGACAGGGACCCCCTCCCCTTCTCCCCTGGTGGGGGCACCCTCCTCCTCCCCACCGAAAAGAAAGAAAAAACAAGCTCCAAAGCAGAAGCAAAGACAAGAATATGATAAAAGCGGAAAACAAGTAATGATCTACGCACTTTTCATTAACCGTGTCCGACCCTCGTCGTCGTCAAAGTCAACGTCATCGTTGTCGTCATCGTCATCGCCATCGCCATCGTTCCATCGTTCCATCGTCATCGTGTCATCGTCATCAGCGGTGCGTCGTGTGTCCCCGTCTTGCGTCCAGTGTCGTATTATTACATGCCCAAACATGCAGCGACTACAGAGTCTTGATGACTTTCTCGGACTGTTTGTAACGCCATGTGGCTAGTGCCCCGATTGCCTGTAAAGCTAATATGCTGTCCGGAAGATGGGTAACACTTGTAGTTGAAGTTACCCAATCTATGTGGATCACTTGTAGGGGATAGAAGAACACTCTGTGAATATCAATCAGAATACCCCAAATCATGGACCTCATGTTGGAAGATATGTAACCTTTTCAGAAATGTATATCGTCAATTACTATAATCTTAAACATCGGGCATCGTATAGGTCGAAGCTTATGTTGTGTATATGTTGGGACCAGCTGGGTTGTATTATATTGAGTTATAGGCTGCTGAAATCGAACAAGACTATCACAGGGAAGGTATACCGAAGACAATTGATGCGTTTTAGCCGAGCATTGCAAGAAATACGCCCGCAATTTTTGGATAGACATGACAAAGTTATATGCAGGACGACAACGTTCGACCACATGTTAGTCGCGTCGTTAAAACTTACTTGAAAACACTTCGTTGGGAAGTCCAAACCCAACCGCCATATAGCCCAGATATTTCTCCTTCCTAAAACTTTTCCGGTCGATGGGATATGACTTGGCTGATCCGGAAGATAGATTCTTCGTTTTCGTTTAAATTTGTCAAACATATTTCTTATATAGTGTATAAAACAAGTGAAAACTGATAAAGCTGCGCGGAAGTTGGATAACATTTGTAGAGAATGTTGTCAAATCTCATGGATTAGACTTATCCCAAGTTGGGTAAAAATTCAAAAGGTATAGCACTTCTGAAATTACCATCAATAGAAAGAATGCAAAATGCGAGCTGAAATTAAATATACTACTCGGAAGATGGGTATTTCCAGCAATACCAAAAGAGTATCAAAAATTCAATATGCAGCCCGGAAGAAAGGTAAAACTTGTAAAAAAAAGTAGCTAAAAGCCTGTTTGTACATTGTACATCGAGCTTATAGAGTTGGCTGAGGCGAAAGGGCATTTCATTTGCGGTTCTCAATGTGATATTTTTAAGAATTGGTTTCTCAAGTTGTATTTATATGTTTTGGCAGACAGGTTGCTCGCTTTGTAAACTGTGTGGCATTGAAGCTAAAAATTTCACTTTGCAGAAAAGGCACAAAAGTCTGAGCTGAACCGAACTGAACTATAATATAATATAATATGAAATATAATGAAGAGAAATAAACTAAACTGGGCGGACTGTGGCTTGTATGTGTTTCTATTATCTTTCTTTAAACAGACAGACTTTATTATTTTCTTTCTTTCTTCCTTTCTTTCTTTCTTTGATGCTCTTTCTCTTTCTCTTAGCCGACTTGGCTTTTTTCACTCATTTTCTTACAATTTTCGTGTTAAGTTGATTTTATTTTAATGTCCCAAGCAGCCGGCCAAGTTAACCGTATGTCTGGCCAGTTACTTACCCAAGTTGGGTTGGTTTTTTATACCCATTTTTTATACCCATAGAGCATAGAGCATAGAGCATATAGCAGACTCGTAGGTCTGCACGTGTCGCACGTCCGCTTTCTTGTCATGGTCATCTTCAGTCATTGAATCTAATGGGTTTTACTTTCATTACAATTTGTTAAATCTGTGTACGACTCGTTGTCGCACAACTATTTGCTGATTTCACTCGACTGAGTGCCCCCAGTCCCCCCAGTTGCCCCCCTTCCCCACTGTCCACCCGACAGACACAGTATTTTAACTAATGAACCCAGTTATACGCATGATGGGAAAACTGGTTATTACGCTTAATTCTAGAGTTGAAAAAATATATATTAAAATATGAAAGGTTTCTGTAAATATTGCGCCATTGGAATTATGCTCGAGTCTGCTCGGAAAAGTACGTTTACCTATAGAACCTTCTGACTTTCTACACTTACTTTCAAAGACTTTCCATCAAGCATTCATCTGACCTCGGTCTCTGCTCTACCACATAATTTGTTCCGACTTTTGTCATCCTAATCATATGCAGACCGAACTTCTAAAGTGCTTTTCTGTTGCCCCCAATTGAAAAGCCAAGCTCATTTATCTTCGACTTAGCACTTTCACCTATTGAAACCGATTAGAGGGCATTGTGCGGCACTCTGGCACTTATTAGGCGGTTTAATAACAGACCAAATCAAGGGCAAACTCTCGAGATCTCTTCAACTTGTTGTGAGAAGATGAAAAGATGCTGAGACATTTGAATAACTCGAGTTGACAGGCTGAACTTGGAGTGGTTCCAAAGGAGATGAATGATGTGCTTGTTTATAACAAGAATATGGCAACTGATCTTGCATATGAGATTCCAAAATACTACATCATATAACTGTGGTGTTTATGAATCGATCGTGCTGAAATTTTTGAAATTACTTTATGATAAAGTCATTAATATATTCCCAAAATTCAAGATCTGTAGGAACTTATTTAATTTTTGGGGGATCGTATTAGAATGAAAACAAAATTGTAATGCCATTTTCTATATAATTTCTATGGCCTACCACATACAAAATTTCATGACTCTAATATGAATATTTTGGCTGTTATACATATTTCGTTACGTTTCGGGAAAATGGAGCAGTTTATACTCATAACCCTAAGTACTGAATTTGCAGTCGATAGCCTAATGAAACTTTTCATATTGCCTTCTTATGTCATCCAATTGAAGATTACATTCAACCGGATCGAACCACTATATCATATAGTTACCATATATCTGAGAGTTTATGTGGTTTGCTAGCTACGGCTTTTCCATTTTCAATAAGAATTCACTTTCCGATAGCAAGTTTTGTTCGTCATTTCCAATAAAATCTTTAAAATTAATTTCAACTTTCAATAATATATACAACTTTGCCCTTCCCAAGAGCCCCAACAAAAAGAATGGATATTGTTTTCATAGAGTCGAAGTGATTCTTTGGCTTTTGCCTGTGGACCAAAAGCTACGCCCGGAACATAAATCAAGTTAGAATGAAAGTGAAGCCAGTTGAGGAATGTTTAAAGGGTTTTCCTTTTTTTACCAAATTATACAAGTATTGTTATGAAAATCTATTGTTCAAAGAGCTCCATGTGTTGTACATATAATAAATAATCGTTTTCATTTGATACCAAGACAATATCATGTTAACAGTTGCCATTTACAATATACGAAACCAAATTATAATATGCAAATGATTCCAGTGGAGTTATAAATAGTCCAGCGACAGGTAATAAATTGAATTTTCCTAGGTCGAAAGCTATGGTATTTAACTGGGAATTTGGAACGTGAAATTTTACATAAAGCTACATAGGGTTTAATTCAGATTGTAATTGTAATTCAGATTGTAATGTTGGTTTTAATTTTAATGCTATTTCTATTTCTATTTCAATTTCTGGTACTGGTGCTGGTGATGGTTCTGTTTCTGTTTCCAGTTCTGTGTGCAGTGTGTTTCGGTTCTTTCGTTTCTCTGGGGCGTTTTTAATGCGATCTAAAGTAATCGTAATGTCTGCGGACACCATCCGTGGCACCGGATATGCGGCAAGAGAGACAAAACAACAATAAATTCAAACAGTCAAGAAAGTGAGAACAGTTATGTAGTGTAACTGATGCCGTTAGATAGCATTTTCCAGCTGCTACAACAACAACAACAACAACAACAACTTAGACTGCTTAGAACAAAAGACCAAAAACCCCAAAGACAGGGATAGTGATAGAGCCAAAGACAAAGACCAAAGACACGGCCATGGACAGATAGACAGATAGGCCCACAGACAGACAGACAGACAGACCGACAGTCAGACAGACCGACAGACCGACGGATAGACATATAGACAGAACCGCACTTTGGATGAAGACACAAAAAACCAAACGAAGCAAAACGTTTCTCAACTACAACTCTGGAGCCCTAAAACCATCTGAAAATATCCAACATTGTGGGGTCTGGCGAAAAACTTTCTTCGGCAATAAAAACGAGACAAAAAGCCAAAAAAAAAAAAGCCAAATGATTCTAAAATGCATTTTTATCGCCGTCGGCGGACACACACAGCATCTTTGACTTTGACTCGATCCCTAGCAAAAGGCTGTGAAAAATAGTTTTCGATTTTTTTCGTTACGATTTTTCCACAGTTCAATTGATGGCTAAGGGGCTCACGTTTCGGTAAGTTAAGCATTCCGAAATACCCTATAATGTGAAATTGAGCCCTTACACAAAGGTTGTT
This sequence comes from Phorticella flavipennis, assembly GCA_037040045.1. Taxonomy (NCBI): domain Eukaryota; kingdom Metazoa; phylum Arthropoda; class Insecta; order Diptera; family Drosophilidae; genus Phorticella; species Phorticella flavipennis. The sequence goes on along the minus strand of JBANCY010000700.1, from coordinate 7,853 downwards.
CCTGGTGGCAGCAGGCAGAATGGAGTGCGAGCTATGTAGACCTATGATAACTTGGTAGTTTGAGCTGCTGGAGTTATGAAATTTGGTATGTAGGAGCTGGAATAAGAGAACTATAACATTTTATACCGAAGCTAGCAATTGTATGCACAAATTTAGCAATCAAAGCTGTCAAGCTATATAGACCTATGATAACTCGGCAATTTGAGCTGCTGGACCTATGAAATTTGGGAGGTTTGAACTCGAATAAAAGATCTATAACATGGTATGCCTCTGAGAACTCTGCAAATATAGCAATGAAAACTATCAAGCTACATAGACCTATGATAACTCGGTTAACTAGTTTGAGCTGTTGGAGCTATAAAATTTGGTATGTATAGGCTGTAATAGGAGAACTATATTATTGTTTGGCAAATCTAACATTTCTATGCACTTTTTGCCTCTGAGAACTCAGCAAATATAGCAGGACAACCATATTGGCCTAATATAACTCGGTAGTTTGAACTGCTGTAGTCATGAAATTTGGTATGTGCGAGCTGGAATAAGAGAACTATAACTTTGTATACAACATACGAGAACTCAGCAAATATTACAGCCACAGCAATCAAATTGTTTAAAGGCACCTAGAGTATCCATTAGCAGCAACTCTTCAACCACTACTCCTCTCGGCACATTTAATATTTTCATAACCCATTTGCACATAACATGCGCCGGCATTTTCCCAACATCGAAACGAGCACAACCTAAAAGTTGAACCTCAAGTTAGGATGTGGAGCCTGAAGAATCCCATCCCGGCCAGTTCAACAGCCTCTGGTCTATTATTGGTAACTGAGCAAAGAAAGTGATTCTTTTTTTTGGGTAGGGGGTTGGTCTCGGTGGTAATTGGGTGCTGACAAGAGACCAGTGAAAGCCACCTCTGGCACTCACACGAAAACTCGAACTAAAACTCGAACTCGGAAAATAACAATTTGGCTGCATTTTTGGTTCTGCTTCGAATACAAAATTGGGATTGGTTCTAAGACCCCCATCCTCTCCGCCAACTCAATGGGAAAGTGTGCCCAAAAAATTGTTCTTAAAAGTCATCATTTGTTCGGCCCTTTTGTGCTCTTTGATTTGATATGATTTGATTTGATTTGATTTGAGTTAAGATCTGCAGAAGCGGAACAGCAGTCAAGCGAGTACAAATTCATGGAACGTGCTCTGACAATTGACAGTTAGATGCGTTTTGTTCAGTTAGAAGCTGCCTTCACAGCGCCATCGCATGCAACATTGAGTGCAGCTTGCAACTGCCACTGCCACTGCCACTGCCACTGCCACTGCAACTGCACATGACATTATGATGTCATGCCCAATGCCGGCTGAGCGGCGAGGGGCGTGCCTCTTTTGGGACACAAAGCGGATTTACAGCTTTAGCATATAACGAAAGGCCCCCCGCTGTCGACGCCACTGTCCCATGGCATTTGTGTGCTTTGAAACCAGCTGGCATTGCCCGGGGCCAAAAACATTAGCACAAAGTTAATCTAGTTTGGCTCAAAATATGTAATATTACGCTTATTTATTTGCACAGTTTTTTAACATTTTTTTTCAAGTTTCTTTTAAATTTTTCGAAATTTTTGACAACTCTTCATGTCATTCAAAATAATAACTTTTTCAAAACAGCTTTAAATATGTCTAATATTTCCAATCCAGAGATAATAAGTACTCATTTCAAATGGGAAAAATTAAACAACATTCGCTTGAGATGTTTTAAAAAAGTTTGGAGTAAGTTTGGAAAATATTTAATAAATAATAATAATAATAATAAATTACAAAAATGAGAGTTTTTAAAAAATTTATTTAAAGATTTATAAAAAAGTTGAAAAATTCATTTGAAAAGTAAAATATATTTATTATTAGTAATTGGAGTTAGTTTGAGTGTTTTTTTTTCGAACTTTAAGGCTTTGTTGAACAAAAAATGGTTACAAATCGATTATTGAAAGTATTGCCTATCGCTAGCCACTACTTTTTCCCATCTTTCTGTCAATTTTCGGATACTAGCTCTGAAAAACAGTTCGTCTTTTGATGCGACCGATGTATCGAAACTTTTTTTGTCTCCTAGTAAGAGGTGAAGTGCTGATCGACCAAGTGATATGCCATCGATCGGAAAAGTTGGTAAAACGAGCAATATCTGGGCTATATGGCGGCTGGGGTAGGACTTCTCAACGAGCTTTAACGACCCGATTATCATGTGGTCGAACGTTGCCGTGTTTCAAAATTACTATGTCGAGTCTATCCGAAAATTGCGGGCGTTTTTCTTGCAATGCTCGGCTTAAACGCATCAAATGTCATCGGTGTATCTCCCTCGTGATAGTCTAGTTCGGTTTCAATCGTTTATAATATACTCTCCCACACTCAACTGGTCCCATCATATACATAGAATATGTTTAGTTTGTCGTTATCGTAATGAATCCACAAGGTCAAAGGCATTTTCAAGGCATCTTTAATTTTACCCACTAGCTCTCAAAGCTCACTGACAGTCAGTCCAAATAGTTGCTTCTAGTAATAATACCTATATGGGGTATAAGTATCTTTTTGTGGAACTTATCTTAAGCTAACATACTCTGGCAATTTTCGTAGGCCTTGACTCGAAACCGTGCGATCTCTGCGATTAACTGCAACAACAACAACAACAACAACAAGACAAATACCAAGTACGACAACAATAACATTGACATCGCATAAACCTTTCCTCGCCGCGAAGCATGAAGATATACAAAGCAAATGTCGTAAGCCCCATGTGTTTATTATTAACTGTTAGAGTTAACTAACTAAATCGGAGCAAAAAAAGGCAACTGGAAAAAAAAGAATGCCATTGACATAGCAGTCATAGATAGCCATACGTATTACCCAGAGCAAGGTTCTGGAACCAATCTCAGAAGCAATCTTCTAATGCCTAATGCCCATGGGTACTCATTCGGCGTACGCGCATACTCATACTCATGCGTTTGAGTACATTTCGGAGCTGATGCCAAATAACGCGAGATCAACGACTCTCCAATTTCTGCGGGAAAATGCCAAAATTGTTGGGTTTTGGGTAAAAATTCCAAGAACTAATGATACGCGCAAATAGATGGGTTGTCTTTAGTTGTAACGGTATAGCGTGAAGGTTGCCAGAAAATTATGGCCAAAGAGGGGCTGGGTTGGAGGGAGATAGAAGGGGGATAGAAAAAGTCAGAATTTCTGCCATTTCTGTCAAGCTGGAACTATATTGTAGTCACTGTTTGAATGCAAAAAAAGCTACTTTTGATGGGAAGAAAAATTAAAAAACATCTTTAAAATTCTTCAAAAAATAGCTCAAAAAGATTATTTTTTTTGGGCGTTGTTATATCATATTTGGTGGATTTTAAAACTGTTATATCAGATTGTCTGGAAAGAGCAACATTGTGATGATTTTTTCTGCATTTTTCAATGAAATCTGGTTTTCAGCAACGCCCCCAAAACTCCTTGCGGTTCTACCAAAAACTGCGTTGTAATCGAAAAAAATCCTTCTCCTAATCACGAGTTCATCCTTTCCAGGAAGGCTGTAAAAAATTTTAACAAGATCGCGTCCCATACATCGTGACCATCGAATTCGAAATAGCTATAAAACCCATATTATTTCGACGAGTCGCTCTCCCAAAGCTCTGTCTCCTACACTATTATTCAGATTGTCTTGAAACTTTCAGAAGGTATTCTAGACATTTCAAAACCAATGCTTCCCCTTATTTGTAGAGTGGTAAATCATAATAAAGAATAGTTAAGAGAATTGAATATTGGTGTAGATATGGGTAGAATAGTGTAGAGCTTTGTATAGTAGGACAGTGAAAAGCAGAGCCAAAGTACTTTGTATTCTGTAGGGTGTGAGTCCTACCTAACCAAATCCGCTAGGTTTAAAGCTAGAGCACCATATTTCCGTAGTGTAGAGTAGGGAGATATAGGGTAGTCTAATCAGTACAAGATAAGTGATTTAGAGCAGTTTCAATTAACAAAATAACGTTAAGACGTTCTAAACCAACTGGGTGATATATAGGGTAGTGTGAAGTAAACTCTGACCTTTTATATAGATCTTTGGAATGTTCATTATCGATGTCAAATGAATTGAAACGAAACGAAATAGTGTTTTCTCGAGAACAACTAATTTTAGCTTAGCTGGGACACAAACCCACTTGGCTAATACAGCCCGTTGCAGGCAAGTCTACACTACTACAAAATGTTGCAGAGAGTTGGGTCGGGTCTATTGGATGTTGCACCAAGAACATTTCCTAACATATATATAATAATATTGTATCCAGCTTTGGACCAGGATTTGTATTTTAGCTAAATTTGGTTATGGCCAAAAGCGGTTCGAGTACTTAAGATAAAACGGTGACAGGCGGTGGCATCAATCATGCTGTGGCTTGAGGTGGTGCGGGTGACGGCTGACGAGTGTGGCAATAAGGCAATCTCAGGCGAAGAGAAAAAAAAACATTGTCATGGCCAACACAAATGGGTTAGTTCCTGCAATTTGTCCATATTCGAATTCAGTCAATTGCAGCACGCTGCCAAACGTTGCAACATGCTGCCTGCCACGTTGCCCCAGTGGCGCGGTGTCTCGGTGTCTTGGTGTCTCGGTGTGTCTGTGTCTGAGTCTGGATGGTGCGGTAACCGAATATGGCCAGTGTCTGCGACACCTTTAGCAACTTTTGGCTTTGTGTGGCAGCAAATGAGCGCATTGTGGAATCGACACCAAACGGCAACTGACACAGTTTTGTTGCAACAAAAGATGCTCTCTGGCCGCAGCCTCGTCAGAGCTCAGAGTCAGAGGAAGAGGCAGAGCCACAGCCTGCGGATGCAAACAAAGGTATTGCGGTTGCTTATTGCAACTGGGTCAGTAATGTTCTTGCTGCTGTTGCAGCTACTTTTTTGCCATCATCATCATCACAATTAACATTATCATCATCATTATCATTATCATTATCATTACATCAATGCCTTGGCCGTGTCTAGGCAAATGCAGTTGGTCTTTTGCGCGTTGCGCGCGTGAGCGAGTGTCACATTTGCCTTGCGGAATTGGAGCAAATTGTGCGCGTGGAGGGCCAACCTGCCACCCATCCATCCAGCCATCCAGCCATCCATCCAGCCATCCATCTATCCACCGGGCTATGCAGCTAGCAGCTAGCACATCACCCGTCTTCCGTCACCCGTCTTCCGTCTTCTGACACCCGTCGCCCGTCACCCGGCTCCCGTCTTCCGCCAAGCGCCGCCCCATTCAGCTGCATGACCGTCTCTCCATTTGCTCTTATTATGCGCACTCTCCGCATTATAACGGTTCGCAATTACCATTCACCGCTACCAAACGCAAAAGCTCGCCCCGTTTGCCGCTAATGTGGTTGCTCCCAGCACCCCCTCCAGCCCCCAGTCCCCTACCACCCTACCAACCCACTGTGCCCCCAACATAAGACCATCCGCCATCCGCCATCCGCCATCCGCCTGCTGCATAATTAGTCATTCTCCTATAGCGCCTCCCGCGCCATTGTTGTCGCTCTTTTTGTCATTGTTCTCTTTTTTGATATTCTACTTATTACCCCGTGTGTAGCTCTTATTTTGCTTTGTCTTTAGCCATTTTTTTCTGTTCTTTTGCAACTTATTTTCTTTTTTTGCCCGTTTCTAATGGGCCGCACTCTTCACACGCCCCCACTTATGCGGCGTAGACAACTCTCAGAACAGAGTTGCCAGGCCTGGCAAATCGATTAAGCAGTCAATATTTAGGTTGGGATTGAAATGCAACACATATAGGCGAAATGTAGCCAAGAGTCTGAAAAAAGGCTAGATTTATTCTTGAAGATTTACTAGATGTTGTAGCTTATCAAAAGCTTCAGAATTTTGTTGTTATCTTTTAGCATTAAAAAAGCTAGATTTAAGGCTCGATTTGTTACAAATTTCAAACCAAAAACTTAAGATATTTTTTCGGGTTATTAACTTTAAGTCAAGATCCCTCAGCAGAGAGCTTGAAAATGAAGCTAAAAGTAAAAAAATCCAGATTCGCTAAAGAAAGCCTCGTCATGTGTAGCTAAAAAGCTAAATATTTTTTTGACAAATTCATCTTATACCAAAGTGGCGCCTACAGAAAGCACAAAGTTTTTTACTTTACTAGATTTGTTAAAGAAAGCTAAGATACATATAAGAATTCAGAATCAAAAATTAAGCTAAGATCAAAGTGGCAACACTATCACGAGCATAACCTGAAAGTTTGCTTAAATATTCAATTTGTAGCTAAAAAGTTATAGCTAAAAGCTGGAAGTCAAGACCTCGCTGAATTTGAAAAATAGCTAGATTTACAAAAAATTGATAATGTAAGTGAATTAATTTTGATAAAGACAAAAAGATTAAAAGCTTTAAGAAAATTGGGTGAGGAAATTAAGATCGAGGTGTATAAATTAGCTGCACTTTACGAAAATTTAAAAAATAGCTATATTTTTATATATATGGTAGAAGCGAACATTTTTAGTTGACAATGACACATGGTGTTAAGGCCAAGCAATTTTCCAAATCTTAGAAAAAAAAGCTAAAATGAAGTACTGATAATTATAAAAATCGCGACTATTTTTTTAAGAAGTTCAAGCTAAAAAAGAGACCTGAGAATTGAGATACTTAAAGTAAGTCCAAAAAGAAGCTAAATGTGTGTAAAATACGGCAAAACTGACAACACTGCCGGCAAATGCACGACAAAGACTAAAGACAGAGCGGCGGGGGCATGGAAAAGTGGGCATGGCTACAAAGAGTCAGAAGAGACTAGAGAAGACTTCAGCATCTTCAACCGCAACTACAGTTGGAGGAGTCAATTGGCTCAATTGCAGTTTTCCAGCGTGACAGAAATGGAGCACAACAACAACTAGATGGAACCGAGTGACATAAGCCTGGTACCAGCTAACAGCCCAGAGAAAGAGAGAAAGACGGAGAGAGACGGAGACAAATAGAGTTAGGATGATGGAGAGAGGGAATACCTCGGTCCCCCTGATTGTGTTCGTAATGTTGATGTGATGATTTGGCCAACTCTGATGAAATCATTTTAAATAGATTTCGCCCTCAACGAGTCGAGTCTTAAATGTTTCCTTATGCAATGCAACAGTAACTAGTGACTGGTGACTGGTGACTAGTGACTGGTGACTAGTGACTAGTCACAGTTACTTAAAAGGGCCAAGCTGCGCTGCCGCTTGTCTGTCTGTCTGCCTCTCCGTCCGTCCCTCCGTCCGTCCGTCTGTCTGTCTTGTTGCTTGTTGAACCGTTAACTTTTACAGTCTTGAATGATTCATGATGAGATCCAAACCGAGAATAGGCCCAAGACACGCAAGCCCATGTGACCCACATATGAACTAATAACATAAAATGGCATCACAAATAGTTACCCCGGTTATACAATGATCGCTCACTCAAAATTATGCGATTTAGCGCAATGCCAATTATCGGATATATAAGAAGGGCCAATTTACTAGATCGTTTGGTATGCCGCTCGTTGGGATCTATATTCCATATGATCTATTCTATATATTCTATAATCTCCATATCTTCCATATCTTATGTATCTTCTGTATCTCATATATCTTCTCCATCTATTATATTTTCGATATGTTCTATGTGTGCTATGTGTTCTATATTTTCCGTATCTTCCATATCCTCTACATCTTCTATAACTTCTATATTCTGTATGTTCCATTTGTCATATAAGTTCTATATGTTCTCTATATTCCATATAATCCATATCTTCTATGTGTTCCATTTGTGCTATATGTTCTATATGTTCTATATGTTCTATATGTTCTATATGTTCTATATGTTCTATATGTTCTATATGTTCTATA
>JBANCY010000699.1:0-22309 GCA_037040045.1 Phorticella flavipennis | reverse complement strand
AGGGGAGGGGGAGGAGGGATGGCGGGGCAGGGGGGGGTGGGGAGGGGGAGGGGGGGGAGGGGGGGGAGGAGGAGGAGGAGGAGGAGGAGGAGGAGGAAGAGAAGGATGAGGAGGATGATGAGGTGGTGGAGGAGGAGGAGGAGATAGAGGAGGAGGAGGAGATAGAGGAGGAGGAGATAGAGGAGGAGGAGATAGGAGAGGAGATAGAGGAGGAGGAAGACGAGGTGGTTGAGGAGGAGGATGATGAGTTGGTGGAGGAGGATGATGAGGTGGTGGAGGAGGAGGAAAGAAGTAGGAGAAATAGGAGACGGAGAAGGAGGAGGAGGAGGATGCGGTGGTGGAGGAGGAGAAGGAAGAAGTGGAGGAGAAGAAGTAGGATGATGAAGTGGTGGAGTAGGAGTAGGAGGATGATGAGGTGGTGGAGGAGGAGGAGGAAGATGAGGTGGTGGAGGAGGAGGAGAATGATGAGGTAGTGGTGGAGGAGAAGTAGGATGAGGAGGAGAAGTAGGAGGAGTAGGAGAAGGAGGAGGAGGAGGAGAAGGGAGTATATAATAAGATGACACTTGGAACATTTCTTTTCGTTGTTTTTGTATTTCAAGAAAACATTGTTTTTCTCAGCTTTTGGTTACGTAGGTTGTGTTTGTTGTTGTTGTTGGTGGAGCGGTAGTTTTGGACATTGTTAAACAAATTGTCGAGATGGAACCAGGGCAATGGAATACATTTTGAGAAACAATCTAATTATTAATAATTAAATAATTAAAAAAAAATAATATATTTATAAAGAAATCCCTAGAGATGGTTGCACTGCATCCTCCTTGTCTTATGTGTTGTGTTGTGTTGTGTTGGGCGTGTATATGTGTAGGTGTATGTATGTGTGTGTTGGTGTTGTACTCCCCCTTTCCCCTAATGTGGCACCGCCTAGAGGCGGCCATAGTGCGCCTGGCTGGGCTTGCGATCCGTGAAGAAGTTGCGCAACACCAGAATCTGCAGGACGGCAATTAGCATAATGGCCGCCGTCTCCAGGGAGGACCAGATCATGACGCGATGGTTGAGCTCCTCGGCACGTTTGCGTCCCTGGGCCTCGCGCAGTCGATGATGCGTCTGGGCGTCGAGTATATCGTTGAGCGCCTTGTGTATCGCCTGGGATGAGGTCTCCATTTGGGTCAGCACCTGGGCGTGCTCATCGACGCCGGGCAGGGCGGGCTCCTCGCCCACCTGAAAGTCCACGTAGACGATTTTATGCGAAAACGCTGAGAATTTGTTGCTAAAACACGCCGTATACACGCCCGTCGTTTCCGCCGTAAACTGATGCGTATCAAAGGTGGCGCGTTCCAGCGAATAGATGATCTGATTCTGTGGATCCTTGAGTACAACATCGACATCCATCTGGCCACCGGACGACACCTGGAACTCGAAATATGCGCTGGTATTACGCTTGATCTCCTCGTAGAAACAATCCTCCGCATTGTCCGCCAAATCGAAGGTGAACTCCACGGCGGAGCTCAGCTGCAGCATTGCGGCGGATGTGCACAAAAGCAACAACAACATGGATGTTGTTAGTGTGTTGCTGTTGTTGGTGTTGTTGTTGTGGTGTCTGCTTTTGCTTTGGTTGTTGCACATTTTGACTGTGTTTTGGTATACGTATCTCTCAGTGGGTTCTAGGTTCTGGCTGTTCTGGGTGTACGTGTGTGTGTCTGCCACGCAACAGCTGACAGAGAGTAGTTCCTTCCCTTCTTCCCTGCTTGTCCTCTTTCTCTTCCTTCCTTCCTTCCTTCCGTAGAACCCGCAGCGATAGTTTTTCTTCCTCGAAATCGGCTTTTGCCCACGGCTGGACACACAGACACACACGCAAGCGACACACACACAAGCGCACAGATGGTGGGGGGGCAGCAGACGGAGCGACGAAGGAAAATGCAAATATTACCGAATTATTGTTATTGTCAACGCCATTTGTGGTTGCCATTTGTTGTTGTGCCCAACTCACCTGGTTAATAGACCTATTGGACGTTTCTATTGCTCGACTTCTAGTCTAAAAATAACAAAACTTTTAATTCTCATCAAAAGGCCAGCCAAATGTTCTGTCAACGTGTCAACACTCTTTCTGTTAACGCTACCCAACACTGCGCCCGGCAGAGTTGCAAGAACACGTATGCCTTGGCGCTAACAGTTGCTGTTATCGTCGAATGACACTTGCTGTTTTATCGTCTTCTTCAAAATGTTACTTCTCTTTAAACTCTGTTTTTGACATTACATTCATTTTTCTATTTCAATGTAGAAAAATTTAAAAAAAAACCGCTTTAAACTCAATTCAATTCTTTTTTAACATGCCTAAAATAGTTCTATATAAAATGTTATCTCCATGTTTCTTCCATTCTCAATTTGATTTCTTAAATTAATCCGAGCTTTGTAGTTTTTCCTACACCGATTTTTGTCCTTAAGGGTTGTGGTATTACTTGGGCTCAGAATATCTTCATATGGTTTACATAACACCCCTATCGGGTCACAGCCTGAGGCACTATTTGCCTTTACTTCTGCCACCTTCACTAAAGATTTGCTACGCGAGTTGATTTCAATCCTACGCCTCAACCTAGATCATGCTATGGATATGATTAGGACTCGAACCCACAAACTCTTGCTTGGCGGTACAATGCTCTACCAACTGGTTCGCCGAGGCCCCCTAGTGTACACTTTAATATTTAAAAAAATTAATTTCAAAATATTATTGAACAACTAATATTTTGTTTTTTTTTCATGCCAATTACATTTTTGTATCGAATCTGCTATATATTTTTGGGATCTGACTGGTTCATGATACCTACAATTGCACAAAACTAATGTACCCTGTTTTTTACTTTTCAAATAGAATCAGATTATAACAAATGTATGAGAAAATGAAGTTTATCTTCTTTAAAAATGTAAAAATTTATTTTCTCAACAATGAAAAAAGCCTTAAGTCCATCTAATACCAAAACCCATCAGTTCATCTACATAAATACAAAAGCAACAGACACCAAACTAGATGTAAAGGGCCATCTAACTCTGAACTATTTTATTTTAAATTTTGAATACCAAAATACCATACCATAATGAAATCGCCAGAACTTTTGCATGAATAGAGCTATTTATATGAAAATTAGTATATATGGAGATTACAACAAAGTGCAGAATTTGTTTGATCAAAATTTTGATATTCCGCTTAATTGCTCCCGAAATTTATTATATACGTATTCCACCCACATATACTGTCGTTAAATTTGGTATATATATATATGAGTATACAGATAATGTCTGTTAACATTTTTCCATACTAATCTGATATTTCGAAATTACTTAAAAAATCATTTGAATAATAGTAATTTTAAATTATATATATGAACATATGGAAATTGAAAAATACACAAATTGTTACATCAAAAATATTAATAATCCCCTTAATTTCCCCGAAAATTGGTTAAACTGTGTAGGAACCTCATCAAATTATGTATATAATGACACATAGACATTATATAGTATAACATTTTTTTCAACCAAGTCTGATTCAAAAGATCTCAGAAACTTTCATAAAATAACATATCTTAACAGATTAATTTTAACAATAATAATATATTTTTATATGTATATGACTATATTTGGAAAATGAAAAATGTAGAATTTATTTTCTCAAAACGTGGATATTCCCCCTAAATCCCTTAGAAAATAATTAAATGTTTATAGCACACCCAACTATAGTCATCAAATTTGAAATATGGGGAATATAAATGCCTATTTTAATATTTTAAATATTTTAATCTGATATTCCTATAATCTAATAGATCTTATAATATTAAAAATTTTTTTAACAAAATAATTTAAAAAATAAGAATTTTATGTTTATATATATATGATTATGTTTGAAAACTAGCCTGAAAGTTTCATAACGAACGAATCATATTGGTCCTAAGAAGATTGTTCTTTGTACAGTCGAACTTCTCTATAGTGAACTTCTATACAATGAAGTTCTCCCTATTATGAATTGATTTCTATATAATGAAGTGATTTTCTGGTCCCGTCAAGATTCATTATATCATTCGACTGTATTTTCATTATATAAGGAGAATATTGCCTTAACACTTAATATACAAATTTCGATATCGACTACCTTGAGTTCTCTGTAAAAAGTAAAAAAAGAACAGACATAGCAACCTTAGGGAGAATAACAATTGCCCAGCACAAATAGACTTTCATTAGACACGTATCGGAAACAACGTATAAAAGTTAACCGAAAAAAAATTGTAATTTTATAAAGTTTTTTTGCCAATCGAAATTGAAGTAGAATTAAAAATAGTCTGGCTTTATAATATATTTCGTTCACGCGTTGTCTAATAGCATTTTGATAGATTTAATACTTTTGCACAGATCTTTTTAATTATCCAAAAACCCAAAGACCCAAAGAACTTAAGAGCTATTTGCATATCAGGTGAGCGCCGAACAGAAGAACAGCAACTGTCATAATGGCATAATGCTGGGTTAACAGAGCGTTAACAGTCTCTGTTCTTTTCGCTCGGCTGTTAGCGGCTTTCCAACACTGCGCGAGGCAACAAATTGAATTTCAACTATTTTGTTAATTTTTATTGTTATTGTTTTAGTTCGGTTGATGTCACAAAATGCAGGTGGTGGACCTGACCGTTGACCGCAATCTGCTGTGCCCCAATTTCGATGGCTACAAGCTCTCCTTCGACCCCGTGCCGGTGCTGCGGCAGAACTTCGATCTGGATCCGTTGAAACTGGAGCCGCATCACAATCAGTTCTCCTTGCTCCATGTGGAGCTCTTTGCCAAGCACAATCTGCTCTTTTCGGATCCCTGGGTGCGGCAGAACTCGTACTTTATCAACACCGCGCACGAGCTGGTGCTCTGCTCCTACGACTCCCAGCGGGGTCAGCCGCGGCCACAGCGCACCGTCTACAACATCCAGCGTGATGATCACGGCGATGGCTACCAGCACCTGGTGGGGGACTACAACTACACCATGCGCTTCATTTCGGAGAAATACTGCGTGCTCTGCGACGGCATTTTGACCTATCATCTGCTGGACACCGGGGATCGGGAGCGCGGGACGCCCTGGAAACTGGTCACGCGCACGCCCATATCCCAGCCGGATTCGGATCGTGGCTGGCAGCTATACGATGCTCGACTGGACGTAGTGCAGGAGCGCAAGCAAATATCACTCGTCGCCGGGCATGTGGCACGCTGCAACTCCGGCTCGCAGCAGGAGCTGGACGTGCACATCATGCAGCTGATCTGCTCCCGCTGGACACTGGATTCAGCGCCGGAGGCCACTTGGAGCTATACCATCTGCGTGCAACTGGAGACAAAGGGCTCCATTTACTACTGCGCCTTTGAGCCGCGCGCCGAATCCTTGGTCATCTGTTCCAATGGCGATATACAAACCCAAGCGGATCGGCAGGCAGCCGTTGCCTTGGCACAGCAGCAGGAGCATAATCCGCCGCAAGAGGATGACTCCTACAACTGGACACAGACTGCTCAGAACATAGTTGTCACTTTGCCACTGCCTGCTGCAGCGCCCGCTGGCGCCACTATGGGCGATTTTGATGTGCACTGCACCGAGAGCGAAGTGCGGGTGAAGTACCAATTGGACACACTGCTACATGGAACACTCTACGCCAGCGTTAAACACGAACTGACAAACTATCTGCTGCAAGCGGACACACTGCAGCTGCATATGACGAAACAGGAGGCCGCACAGTGGCCACGTCTGCTGGCCGAGCAGCAGGCGACGACGGAGAATGGCGACGCCATGGAACCAGAGGCGGAGCGGGAGCAAATGCCCATACCGAATCTAGAGGATCCGGTGGAGGAGTGCGACTTTCCGCTGGAAGCAGGCAATGATGATATCAAAATGGGTAGGTGGAATCATTATAATAACTAAGACCATATCATAACCAACTTCTCTCTTTCAGTGCGCTTTAATTTGCCCAACTCAGCCATAACCCATACCATTTACCTGGGCGGCACTCCGCCGCTTTTTGCCACCTCACTGCGTCCCGGCTATCCGGCCGCCTTTGCCACCCGTCAGGGTGTGGATGGCGCGGTTTGGCTCCAACTATATCAACCCTCCCGGGCAAACGAGTGGAGCGTCCGTCATGAGGGCAATCTACATGCATTTGGCTACGTCCAGGCCTCCAAGCAGCAGCGCAAGTTCATCGACTGCTGCCCGGAACTGGACTATGCCGTCATCTCGGAGAGCTATCGCCATGTGTTCATCTATAAGCCGCGCTACGATTCCGCCGAGGGTCTGCGCAATCGCAACGGCCCGCAGGTTGTGATTGGCAAGCAGAGCCTGGTCACCTTGGACGACGACGTGGGCGAGGTGCTGGGCATGACCACCGCCCCCGATGTGATAACCGTTCTAACCGAACACGCTCTACTCTATTTACAAGTTTAAATTGTAATTAATGTCTAATGATGTGATTCGTATTAAAAATGAAGTTCCTCCTTTCGCGAGGAGCAGCTTTTCTACCAAGCGACTGGGCATCTTCTCCTGCCAGTGGCTGGCTCGATAGTGAAAGTGTTGGAGGGTTGTTGTGATTCTTGACAGGATTAGTGTTTCGTTTATAAGTAACTAAGACTTTTCCCAGTGGGATAGACTTTATATTTATGCCAGTAGGAATGGTTGTAGTCTCTCTTTCAACAAAAGAATTGGTAACTTGTTCCAAGTTGGAAGGGTTGCAGGTTCAACACGGAATGCAAATCTGATTCATCGGGTCAGGGCACCATATTTGGAAGAGCTGATGGCTTGTTCCTTTAGGGAGGTTTTCGACTCAATCCAACAAGTAAAACTGGAGCCTATTGGAAGAGCTGGACAGACTTCTCAGGAGGAAAGAATTCAGAATAAAGTTTCAATCTTAACGGAACACAAGATTGGCTCAACCCAGAACGAAAACCTGAGTTCATCTGAATCTTAAAGGAAAAGTTGGAGTATCATCCCAGAATGAACTGCTCATTCCCAAAGAAAATTGTACATATTTGCTCCACATGAAAGAGCTGGAGTCTTGTTTCCAGGGGAAGGTCTGAAGACTCAGGCGCTGGACACTCATCTCAGAAGAAAAGAATCCGGAAAATGAAACCCAATCTTGAAGGAGGAGTTAATTGACGATCGCAAACTTAATCGAAGAGATAGAGATGGGAATATTTGGGATCTATAGATTTATTGTATCAAAAGTGTCCAACTTAACCGATGCAGACAATGGAGCTAAACAGATCAGAAGTTACACAGAATCAAAAGGAAGGAAATGTATAATTTATAGAAATTTAAGAGTAAACAAAGCTGAAATTATACGTTCGAAAGTCTTGCATACATGGAGGTAGATTCCCAATAGAAGTTGGGCTTTCAAATTCTCATAGTTTGCTCTTTAAGCTGATCGAGAGCTACTTGACTAGAGGTGTGGGTTCGAGCCCCACTTATATACTTAGCTTGACCCTCCTAGAAATACTAGGTGATGGCGTACGATGTGAAATTACTATTATTATATGGCCATAACAATCCTATTGGGTCAAAGCCTGAAGCACCTTTTCCCTTTATTGCTGCTTGCTTCACTGAAGAACTTTTTTTTTAAGTAGGTGAATTTCAGATCCTACGCGACAACCTAATTCTTCTGGGAGGGTTATGCCTATCGACATGAGCGGGACTCGAACTCGCACCTATTGCTTGGCGGGACAGTGGGCCACCCAAAACAAATATATGCACTAAATGATATAAAAACCCCATTTTCAGCTTTTTTAAAAGAATTTTTCATATCTTTTTTTACTTTTCTTTTTTTTTTCTTTTTTACTTTTCTTTCAGGCCCCACAACGATTTGAAAAAGATCTTCAGTCTGTGATCCGATAAGGTTGTTATGGCCTTATAATAATAATAACAAATTAATTTATTTACAATTTAAAATTTATAACCTCTTTCCTCCAACTTTTCTTTGGAATAACTAATCTATTATAATAATAGATATATTAAAATATATTACTATATAACGACACATAGGATTTCAGTTGTAAAACTAGTTAAGTTGTGTATAAAAAAAACTCCTAAATTGTGCTTTATTTTTACAATAAATAAAATGTTTCTTCAACAAATTTTGAGGCATTTTCAAATTACCCCTTGTGCGCGCGCTTTTCAACACTAACAGCTGTTCGGGCTGCCACTGGGCACCGCATGGTGCGTTGCCGCACTGCGAGAGGGTGGCAACGCCGCGCCCCACAAATGCGTACAACTTTTTTTACATAAATAGCCGCGCGCAGTGGCAGCTTTTGTAGTTATATTTTTTTTTTGGAATTTTTGTGTTAACAATTTGTCGTTTTCGAAGCCGACAACCAGTGAGCAGTTTTCAAATTCAAACACCGTGCAACGTTTCGAAATCAAAGTGCAAATTTGGCGTGTGAAATTTCTAGAGCAAAAATACAACAACAACAAGAAGAAATATATAAATAAAATAAAATAAAATACAAAAAAAAAGAAAAAAACAGCAAATTGTGGGTGAAATTGTGAAATTAGCAAGATAAAAGGGAAAAAGATAATAATAAAAATAAAAGCAGTAAGCAAAGCAATTGGAATACAACACACACACGCACACACACACACACACACACACACACAGACAGAGCGCGTCTTCTAATTAGAACACAGCACACACACACACACACACACACGCACACACATACTTATATACATATTACAAGAACAACAAAAAGTGTCAGCTGCATATTTATGTTTTATATATGTATTTTAATGGCTATTATTAACAATTTAAGCCAAAAGTGCAGCGCGGCTGGCGGTTTTTTGTTGTTGCTGTAACGGTATTTACAACAAAACACGCGGCAACAACACTAACACATGTTTACATAGACACACACAGACACACACATATATATATATATATATATATATGCCTTATATGCAAGTCAAATTAGCTGTTAAATCTATATACTATATATATATATATGTATTTCTTTTGTTTATCAAGTAAATTGTTAAAATCGTGGCTAAACAATCAAAACGTAAAGTGTGTGAAATACAACAACAACAAAGTTAATAACATTAAATTGTCGCTGGTCAGTTGCATTTTGGTTACACAACCAACAACAACAACAAGAATAACAACAACAGCAACAACAACAACTGCAGCAACAACAACAACAGCAGCAAAACGTGTGTGAAACAACAGCACGCGGTCACACAGACACAACACACACACACGAACCAAAGAGCGTGCTGACGCAGAGAGCGCGCGCTGCACAGAGCCAGACAGAGAGAGAGCGCATAGCCAAAGAGCAACAGCTGAGCAGCATCACAACAACAACAACAACAGCGGCGACAAGCAGCATAAATCTAATTAGATTCCAATTGGAAAACCTTTGTTGCATTTCTTTTACACCTGCATTTTGCCGGTAAGCAGCGTTCTTATAAGCATTTTTTACGTATTTTTTTTATTGATTTTCTCTCTCCGAACGTGTCTAACCTTGACATTCGTATTGGCCATACAAATTTATGTGCATGTCCAATTGGAACAGTGCGTGTGCGTGTGTGTGCGTGCTTGTCCAATTGGATTGCTTGGCCTTGTGGCCTTAAATTCCCTCTAGAAGCTTCCAATTGGATTTTTTAATCAATTTCAAAAACCGTTTCGACTGTCACATTTTGTGTGAAGTCATGCACATGCTTTGAAAATATTATCAACAATTAAGCGATAAAAGAAATAAAAGAAGTAAAAGAACAACTTCATTCGGCGGCGGCGGCAGCGGCGGCTGTGACGTCACTCTTAACTCACGCACAAGTCGCGTGTGATAAACACACACAAACACACACACAGAAGAAGAGCGCCGCAGAGAGAGAGAGAGTGTGGAGGAAGAGTGTCAAAAGTTAAGCTGAAACAAGTTTTAGGAGCTGTGCGGGGTGCGCAAGCGGTTAAGGGGGGATGGGCAGTGCAGGTGAAGTTCAAGGCACTTACAAGCAACAACAACAACAACCGGCGCACGTTCTCTCTCTCTCTCGCTCTCAGTGAGAGAGCGCGGCTATTGCGTTGCAGTGCTGCCAGCGAAAGAAATGGCTGTTTTTGACGGGAAGAAAAGTAGAAAAAATATATAAAAAATTCTTTAAAAAAAAGCTGAAAACAGCGGGTTTTATATTATTTTTAGCAATTATATTTGTTTTGGCTAGCCCTCAGTACCGCCAAACAAGCGGATTCGATTACCACTCATGTCGATAGATCCTCTAGATCCTCTTAGAAAAACTATCAGTTGAACTTCCCTATAATATAATAACTTCATTATATAGAAATTATATCTATATACAATGAAATTGGAACGAAAAAGTTGTGTGTTTGAAATCAATTCATAATAGGATGAGCTACATTGTATAGAAGTTCACTATAGAGAAGTTCGACTTTATATATTAATAATTTTTTTGGGATAGCCCACTGTTCCCCCAAACAAGAGGGTTGGGTTCGAGTCCGACTCATGTCGATAGGCCCTCTAGACCCTTCTGGAAAAACTATTTTGTGGCGTAGGATATGAAATCCATCCACTTAAAAGAAAGTTCTTCAGTGAAGGAATCAGTAATCAAGGAAAATAGGGCTTCAGGCTAATTACTATAATTATAATAATATGTTTTACAACATTTTTATAAGATCAGATCGCTGGTATCGCCCTCATCTTCATTTTTCCACAATATTCTCGTATCAAACATGTTTATCTATCTTGAGGCAAGATCATACATTTTTCGGCAAATTTTACAGAAAAAACAAGCTAATTTGTCATAAAATTTTTCTAAAAAGTGTGTCTTTAGTAAAAAAAAAGGCAAAAAACTCTTAAAAGTTTTTATAATGAAGCCAAAAAACCCGCCTTTCGCATAAATGTATATCTTACATAACAGCCAGATTTGAGGGGAAAAAAGCAAAATTGCTAGCCCTATGTGCGTAATTTGTGGCAAAAAAAGCGAAAAAAAATCTTAAAAGTTTTTGTAAAAAAGCCAGAAATGCCGCTCTCCGCATATATATATATATCTTTCCGCAGTTGGCCAGATTTGACGGGAAAAAAGCAGAATTGGCAGCCCTGAGAGATGTATGTTGTGTTTAGTTACAACAAAAGAGAGGGAGAGAGAGTGGGAGAGCGCGTTGCCAGATCATTATTTTTTGCATAATGCTTTTGCAATTTCACCACAAAAGATAATAGCACAACAACAACGACAACAACAACAATTATCTGCCTAAAAAGTACTCAACATCATCGTGAATCAGCATAAAACGCGCATGAGTCACGATAGTGCACGGCACGCGGCACGACACGACTTGACACGGCACGACACAACACACATGGTCGACCCCCCCTCGGCTTAACCTCGGCACAGACACGATCAATTGTTATCGAAATATGCTTGCTGTTCAGGCCCCAAGCCTGTTATCGCCATAGATAACTGTTTGCTTATATACATATATGTCTATATATATATATAGTTATATACATTAGGAGTGGGGCATTTATAGCTCTGTTTGGCCTTGCCATTCAGTTATTAACTCGTTAATATCAGCCTCTCTCAATGGCACTCGACAGAGAAAAAAATATTATAAAATTATAATCGCAATATCAAATGACTGCGCATAAAAAACTATAGCAAAATTAACAGTAATAAATGTTATATGCACAAAGCTTGCACGAATTTCAGATACTTTGTTATTTGTTCCAAAGTACTCGAAATATATATGTTTTCGAAATACCCTGTATTTGTGTGGCAATCGACTGAAATATCTTAAGCTAAAGTCATTTCTTTTTTTGGGGTCTCAGTGGACCAGTGGATAGCGCACTGTTACGTGGGTTCGAGTCCCACTCGTGTCGATAGGCATGATCCTCCTAGGAGAAACTTGGTTGTGACGTAGGACTTGAAATCCAACCACGTATAAAAAGTTCTTCCGTGAAAGAGTCAAAAATAAAGGAAAATAAGTGCTTCCGCCTTTGATCCAATAGGGTTGTTAAGGCCATACAGTAGTACAGTCATTTCTATATTGACGGGACCAGAAAATCACTTCATTATAAGAAACTTCATTGTATGGAAATTCATTAAAATACTCTATACTCTATCAGTATAGAGAAGTTTGACTGTATAACAAGCTTTTAAACCCATATTTATAATATTTTTATACCCTGATACCATTTGGAAAAATTTGGAAAAGGGCCAAAAATAAATATAACTGTTGCACTCATAGAGCTATTACCACCAACTGTTGGGTTATGATTATATGAAAACAGTAATGATTTTACCAAAATTTTGATATACCCCTTCGATTGTTCGGAAAAGTTGTGAAATATACATAACAGTTAGAATTATTGTGTTAGAGTCCGGAAATTTAGTATATAATTCAAGGACACGATCACTATAAATTTTCACGAAAAATAATATTATCATCATCATTAGCTCTGGTGAAATTGTATCTTTTTCTGTGCCCCATTCTAGGAGGATTAAAGACATATGAATGAAATAGAGTTTTCTTTATCATCATTGGCTCTGGTGGAATAGAATTTTTCTCTGTGCTTGCATAAATTGGCCTAGAAACATCGAAATAAACCTAGTAAAACAGCTTCGAAACTTAGCTTCTATTATTAGACCTGGTGAAATAGAACTTTTTTCTAACCCACATGGCATATTTTGATCATTTGTTTTTGTCATTCTTCTCATACCGAAAAAACCGGGAAGTACTTGAGAAAAACCCATATTGGACCCATATTGCTTTACGTACATTTAGAATTATCTAGAAGTATCATCTTTTTTGTTTTTGTATTTACGGTTTTTATTGCACTCTGCTAAATATTGTGTATTATCTTATCTGGCCATAAAATTTCAATTGCAGGCCATATAAGAAGCGTATCTAAACTTCGTTATGATAATTCTTGTGCTAATTATTGCGTCCCAAGTAAAAGATAATCCGATGAATCATCGTCACATTCTGAAGTCCCCTGCAGGAGGGACTCGACTGCATTCCCCCTTTTCACTTAAAAAATTCCACACCCTCCCCGAGTGCTAATTGGATGGCGTCGTGGGCGGGGAAATGAATTAGCGAACGATGCGATAACTCGATAAGTCGATGTCACATGCGAAACGATTATTGTTTTCCCTATTTGTTTTCCAGCGGAATTTGTTGTAATTATGAAAGTTCGGCCTAACTGATAAATTGGTCTCGTCTAGAACTATAAAATGTTGTGGAATTTCGCCATCGAGCGTGAATTTGTATTTACCTGTGTTTCACGAACTCGGGAATTTTAAAGAATTTGCATATTACAAATTATCATGAAATCCTAAGTTTTATGAATTATACTCATAGGCTGAGGAATAAAGATCTTTTTGGTCTTTTTCCTAGGCCAGTAGATCAGCTATTAGCTATGATCTTACCATTTCGGGTCAGATTTAAACATCATAAAATTTTTCATTTCAATCCTGTGAAAAGACAAGTTTTTCATAGTAATCCATATTTCCCAAATAGTGTAAAATTCATCAAAAAATTGCTAGGACATCTTGTTCCAGTAATCCCGAAAGAATTATTATCTGTATTGGAAAATAGTTTCAATTTTTCCAGTTAACGATAATCTTGGAATCTGTTTTGTAAGAAAAATAGACAATCTATATTTTATATAGCCTGCATAGGTTAGTAATTACCAGTGTTGAGTAACAGAAGAGTATTACTTTTCATAAACACAACGTCTCATGTAAGATTGTAAAATAGAGAATATATCATTTTATTACAAGATCAATCAGTAATTATTATATACTATATAAAATGATATCTTAATAATAGCTTGATGTATTCTCAACTACATCATTAGGTGGCTTCAAAATTTATATTAATCGATAATTTGTTATGTACTTTCGAAGGTACAATCATGATATTAGGTATATTGCTAAGGAATATTCTAAATGTTATTATAAAAATGTAGACATTTTGAAGACTATATACTTCAGATTCTAAATGTGAAATGTTGGCTATATTATATTGATATTATTGTGTAATGTTCCTACGAGTTCTACAAATGTTTCCAAAAAAATCAAAATAAACGATTATATAGATGATCCCCATTTATTACCGCTGGAAATTTGGGTTCCAGGACTTGATTTTCTTTCACATTTTTACATTATTTTCCAATAAAATAGTATATCTTTGTGTTTGAAGGAAGCGTCGTAGATCCTCAAAAAGTTACCCCCAGAACGGTTTGGATCCTAAAGTTACCTCTGTAATGGTCATGCGGAAAAAGGGAATAGATTGAGCCAAGCTCTTCTGTCTATGTATTCGTTTGACTCTACGACTAGTGACTAGTTCCTGAGATTGGGAGTTATCGTAAAGAAATTTAGCTACACATGTATGGTAATCGGCCAGATCGCACCACTATATCATATAGCTATTATACAGCTAAAATTTGTTAATATTTTTCATGTCCTTCAAGATAAATTTCGGTTTA
Organism: Phorticella flavipennis; assembly: GCA_037040045.1. Lineage (NCBI taxonomy): Eukaryota > Metazoa > Arthropoda > Insecta > Diptera > Drosophilidae > Phorticella > Phorticella flavipennis. Next base: position 7,824 of record JBANCY010000699.1, on the reverse strand, counting down.
TCTATTATATATTGTTAAACTAAATTTCAAAAGAATCTCATTACTATATCATATAGCTGCTATACAACTAGAAGCCGATATTGTCAATATTTCATATGTTCATCAAGCTTTTACTAAGGAATTGTGGACAATTTGATTCTTATATATAATGTTTTATTAAAAGGTTCGGTTTGCCGAAGTTAATCTTTGCTTACATGGTAGTTTTTTATATGTTTCGTTCATTTGCCGATGTTTTCCTATAACTCAGAATATAGTTTCGTTTAAGCACAAATATCAATGCTGTTGATGCTAATTAAAGATCTAGACGCTGTGAAGGCTTTGCTCAAATAGGCGTTTTCTTTTGGATGGGCTCAACTTTTAGAGCTTTTGAATAAGTCCAATCGAAACTCGAAACCATTTCAATTTGTAATTCTAATTGAAAGCGTTAAAAACACATTTTTCAATTGCTTTTTTCAAATTTGCTATTGATATGACCGTTTTCAGATCGGTTTTCGCCGTTTCTCTATGCCACATATGTTGCATAATCGTGCGCCAGAGAGGGTTACGAGGTAGATCTTTTCTTCTGTTCTTCTGTTTGCCTCGAACGACGAATCCAATATTTGGTTAGGCATCTGCTCTCGAATGCGTCACGAATATTGTTTTTGTTAATATTAATAATATTGTCGCAATGATTCAATTGTTCGTTCTGCCATATTTTGTTACTATTTTTATAAACTTTTGTGTGCGTCATCGAAAGTGATATTTCACTATTACCATCCATTAATTTCACGCTAATTTCACGCAGCTGAGCAGACAAATTATACTCCAAACTGGTGTAACTATCAGTATCCAGGGTATTTGCGCTTCTGTCAATACCACAAAAAACGAAAAGCTGTTCTGTTTTTTTTGTTCTTTTCTTTGGCTAATTAAAACTTGTTTAAATATATTTTGAGAAGAAAAAAGAGGGGAAGAAACAATAATGAAATGACGAATCAACTAAAGTTTTATCGTCATTTGCATGTGCACAAGTGCTTGAGGGGAAGAATCATTTCTTAATTAAATATAACTCTCTCGATTTGTTTGCCTACCTGTCTGTCCCTCCGTCCACCTGTCCACCTGTCCACCTGTCTCGCGGCACGTGTCAAGACACACACCAATTGCGCTAAATTAAGAATTTATCTTATCAACTTTGTCCAGTTGACATTTATTTCCCGAGACCCGTGTTTTACCCCCGACTGATATCATCTGATATCTTAAAGTTTCCGTCCAGCACTTTAGCATCTGTCTCAATCTTATCCTTTAACACTTTATTTACCCTTTGTATAGTTACTTAAGCTATTTTATATAGAGATTATCTTAGCTCACGTTGCATAGTTTAAATATCTGCTGGGTAGGTTAAAAGGTATCTAAACGAACTATGGGAAATCAAGCTACTAAATAAGATAGACTTTTCTTTTGAGTCGGTTTGAAACAATAGGTTTCTACTTTCAAGATATGATTAAAAAACAGTTGACAAATTGATATATAAGGAATGTGTGTTGTATTCTTATATATTGAGAATAGTTATTATTATTATATGACCAAAACAACCATATTGGGTCAAAGCCTGAGGCACAACTTTCCTTTATTTCTACTTCCTTCCTGAGAATCTTTTTTTTACGTCACAACCTAGTTTTTCTAGGAGGTTCATGCCTATCGACATGAGTGGGTCTCGAACCCACGTCTCTTATTTGGCGTAACAGTGCGCTTACCCTGGTCCACCGAGGCCCCAGAATAGAGAGAATAGTTATAGCTTCCTTAAGTTAAATGTTTTTGAGCATAAACTTCTCGAAGTTGTAGTATATATTATAGAGAAACATTATATGTATGATTTACTTTGTTAGCGACTACAGTCTGAAAAAATTTTACCCAATGGCTTGAAGAACCTGAGAAATATGATGAAAACAGACTTTTACCTCTTTGACAGCTTAATAGTGCTCCCATTCGGGCGTTTCCGACAAATATAAGCTGTATACCAAGTTTCATTTCGATACTTCAAAAAATTTAGGAAATAGTTTGTATACCTACCGGAGAGTCCAATTGATTTCATGTTTCCTTCTGACCATTCTATAGGTAATGGATGTCTACAACATTGTATTCTATTCATTACAAATCACAAAGTCGGTGTTCTAAATCTGAATTTATGGCTAAATCTTAAATAAGTTTGTGGAACTCTTGAAATTTTTTTAAATCAGAAACTTAAGCTTTTAAAATTTGGAATCAATCTTTAATTTCTAACCAATTTTATTTGAAAATCATATCACATTCAATTGAAATTTCCCTAGTTTTACAAAATCTTGATTTGCGTATTTATAGTATTATAATGGGAGTCTCAGTTGACCAGTGTAGCGCACTGTCCCGCCAAACTAGAGGTGCGAGTTCGAGTCCCGCTCATGTCGATAGGCATGACCCTCCTAGAAAAACTAGGTTGTGACGTAGGATTTAAAACCCCCTCACGTAAAAAAGAGATTCTCAGTGAAGGAAGCAGAAATAAAGGAAAATAGTGCCTCTGGCTTTGACCCGCTGGGGTTGTTATGGCCATATAATAATAATAATATTTCAAAACTAAGCATTATTTTTCATTATGTTTTTCTAAGAGCTAGAAAAACATGATGTTTTTTCTAAAATCAATTGAAACTATGTTCACCCAGTTCTAATTTGTCTCTTATACCTTTCCGAATCCAAAATAGACACACTAAATAAATTAATTAGTGTCCAAGCTGCGCGTTTATATCAGAATTCTGGGAATTCCATTCGAGTCTTGAGCTCATCCCATTGCCAAAAACCCCAAAAAAAAAACCGCCAAGAACAGATTTAGCTTCGTTGGATGTTTTGATTATATATCGCATATATCGAACGTTGGATTCGTATAATTTGGCATAAATTGTTGTTGTTTTTCTATATATCAACAGAAATTCAAAGAATTGTTGTTTCATTTAATTGACAGCTGCCAAATTGTGCTACCGTTTTCATGCAACTTGTCAAACAGATGCACAGCACAGTGAGTCACCCCAGACGGTGAATCGGGCAACGTTTTTCTAGTATTCCCTGGCCATTAGCTGGTTTTGGGTGGGGGCTATTAGGTTGGGGCAATCGAAGCACCGCGAGCACATTTTTATCGCTCGTAAAAATCAACTAAAATTACCTGGAAATGTTTAGAAAGTAATGAAACGCGTTTTACTTTTATGATTATGGAATTTTCGTATAATGGGAAACTAAAAGCCAAAAAAGCTCCCAAATGAGTTGAATTTAAAAGATTTTGTATATAGGATATATGATATAAGGATCTTTAATTTTTCAATATTTGAATGAATTGACTTCCTTTTTAAAGACCAAATTAAATTCATTTTGTTTTCCAAACAAATGATTCTTAATCTGGTCTAACTGCTTTGTCACTCAGCTGTTTCTTCCATTCTTCAATCTTCAAGTTTCAATCATGTATGAAATGTTTCAGAAGAAAGTCGAATATGTCCCGTAAACTTATTTCAACCATTAAATGTTTCGTGCTTAAAATAGAAAAGATATACTATACATCGACGGATTTTCGGAAAAAATCTAGGTACACATTATACACACGACTTCTTTGTGTTATTTCTAATAATTATAGTCTTTACTTTTCATGCAATTATCATATCATTTTTGAAAAAAGTCCTTTCTTATTCATTGAAAATCGGTATAGAGATTCTTGAAACACAAATACATTTATTGAAACTAATGACTACTTATGAAGTCCACATAGAAGTATCTGGAAGTGACCTTGTTCCAGAATTTTGACTCTGCTGCCACCATTCTGATCAAAAACCTAAAAAAGGTTCTCTAAAACGCTGTTTAAATGAACAGACAATGACATTAAGATCAATGTATGCGCCGGAGATCCCTCTATCTGGTTTTGTAACATTATCGGAATCGGAATATTAATGATAATGAAACCAATATTGTTCTCAAGCTGAAAGATCGAAAGTTTCAAAAAAAACCATAACTTAATACTTGAGCTGACATTCTTTGAATTCAGCCGGTATAATTTCGATTTAGGTTAAAGATAAAAATAAAGAGGTCTGCAATTTTTGTTAAATGAAGCATAACTTGCGTGTTTATATACGGATCCTTTTGAAATTTGGTGGATCTCTAGATAATGGAAAATGCTAAGTTTAATACAAATTTAATAGCAATAGCCTAAATCACTGAGAAGATATGGGAAATTTTGACAGCTATTTCATGTTCTGACCATATATGAACAGTATGCATGATTTGATAAAAAGTCATGTTAAACTCTGGGTTGATCCTTATGGAATTATGAATAACAGTCCAAATCGGGACTGTTGTGAACATATGTTATATGAACAGTATATAAAAAGTTCTGTTTACTCTGGACTGAACTTTTTGGAACGTAGAGTATAAATATTGTGTTTAGCTGATATTATATGAAAATGGCTAAATATATGCTTTATAGAGGGCCTCGGTGGACCATTGGATAGCGGACTGTCCCGCCAAACAAGAGGCTGAGGGTTCGAGTCCCACTCATGTTGATAGTCATGACCCTCCTAGAAGAAACTAGGTTGTGGCATAGGATTTCAAATTCATCCACTTAAAGAAAGTTCTCTAGTGAAGGCAACAGAAATAAAGGAAAATACTGCTTCAGGCTGTGATCCGATAGGGTTGTTATGGCCATATAATATTTATGTAGAAAGTATAAATATTTTGACTGTTGGCCTATGGATGTTGTGCCACTGTGCGGCTCTATGAGCCCTACAAGCTGCAGGCTTATCTGCCACTGTGTGTGTGTGAGTGTGTGTGTGTTTATAGGGTATGTGTGTGTGTGTCATGCCTCTCTCTCTATTACGTCGCAGTTTTGTGTCGGCCGACACCGTGCTGCTGCTTCTTCTTCCGACTTTTTTCATTCTTATTTCACTTGTCTATATGTATTTTTTCGTATAATTGTTTTTTCTTTCGTCTTTTATGAGTCTCCTCTCACAGTTGTCGTATAATCGTATAATGTCGTATAACGTATAATCGTATACGTAATCTCTCGTAATCTAGTATGCGATGCAATTATTTCAAGTGCAGCGACTGCAATTTCCTATTGCCTATTAAGAGTTGTTTCTCTATTGTTTGTTTACATTCCGACGGAGATAAACCCCATCTTATATATCATATCATATCCGTAGTTGCATTCACAGACACGTACATAGATATACTCAGATAGAGATAGATGTTATATCCATGCATCTTTCAGTTGCTTGCGTTGAGTTGAGTTGAGTCGATTCGGTTTCGTTTGGGTTTAGTATTGGATTGGATAGTATTGTATGGGTTGTGTCTATCAATAGACTTTGTATGTTTTCTATTTCGTTTGTCTACGTTTTGTGGCCCTGAAAACAAATTGCTACAAATTGCCAGTGTTGTTGTTGTAGTTATTGCTTTTGTATTGCTTCGTTCCGTATTTGATTTATGCCGATTTTCGCAGAGAGCACAAATTTTCCTCAACACATTGTCACATTACGTATACGCCCCGTGCGAGCGCAATGCAAATGTTTGCCAACAACTTAACTTGCCCACATTTATTGTCGTCATTAACCAGCGCATTATCATTATCATCATCATTATCATCATCATCATCTTCATCATCATCATCTTTGTAATCGTCTTCCTCGTTTCTAATCAATTAAGCTTGCCCTTATACTACGCCCGCTCTACTTCCTCTCCACGTTGTTATCAGCTGTTTTATCATCTATTTATTTACTTGTTTTTCAACTGTTTGAGTTTCCTTAAGGAAAAACACCATTTAGTGTACAAATTTATTGAACTTAAGATACCCTGTCTAGAGACAGAGAAACGTCTCTACATATTTTGAACATTTTTAATATGGAAAATTTGGAATTTTTCGAAAAATCAACTGAAAACTGAAGAAAATTTTTTCTGCCCGAAGATTTAATTTACATAGAAACATTGTATATTGTATAGAATTGAAACTAACAGACTTTTAGTTGTATGACAGCTATATGAAGTTGTCCATCCTTCGGGAATTGGGCGAAATCCTTTTCCTTAAGGAAAAACACCATTTAGTGTGCAAAGTTATTGAACTTAGGATACCCCGTTTAGAGACAGAACATTTTCAATATGGAAAATTCAGAATTTTTCCAAAACTCAACTGAAAACTGAAGTATTATTTTCTGCCCGATGATGTAATTTACATAGATTGTATAAAAGAATTGAAACTGACAGACCTTTAGTTGTATGAAAGCTACATGAAGTTGTCCATCCTTCTGAAATTGGGGCGAATTGGGCGGAGTCCATAAATAGAAAAGAAACCTAAGTGTCAAAATGATATGCAATAGCTTGAAAGACGTGCGATCTATCGACAAAAACTTTTAGTTGTACGATAAGTAAACGGACAATGGATTTCATTTTCCCTCCTAACCATTTTGAAGGATCTAAAAGCTTTGCAAACTTCAGCATAAAGTGAACATAGTATTTTCTTCAAAATGAATTAAAATCATATAATTTCAGTATTTGCACAGAAATATCTATTGCAATTATCAAAAAGTATCCGATCTCTTCCTTTTCAAGTTTATTATCTGTTGTTTAAATCAAATCATATTCATAACTTTTTGTAGAGCGTTCTACAACTATTTATATTTTCTTCCAACCGATTCTTCAAAGTAATTTGACTCTATATCTTCTCTATCTATTCAATCTCCATCCGAACCATATACTGTTTAATCCAGTCTTTCATAATGATATTAGAATTATGATAATGAATGATTAAAATGTCAGAGAATGAATTCCCTGAAAAACTAACAAACTGTTAGCAAAAACTTACAATTCTCATACACTTAGCAATACATTTTTAATTCGACCCGGCCCAAATCTGGTCCCAATTTTCAAGAACAAAACTTATTTATCAAACTACATAGGATAAGGTTTCTGTTCGAAAATTGTCGGAGTTGCTTCTAAAACTCTCTGTGACAATCTCTTTGAGACATAAAAACTTTGAAGTCTAACAAAGTTATCAATAGATCTCCGCAACCAATATAAATATATATACATAAAGTATATAGTTTATGAGCATTGATGACTGAAAGATCAGTTCGTGAGTACAGAATTTATTCCGAAAATGCTTAGGGTATTGAAGATTTAAAACTTCTTTATTGTAAATGAAGACAAGTGTGTTTTTTGTTGAGTCCCTAAACAATCCGATCCCAACTCATGTAAGGCTTGATCTTATAATAAATGAATCACTTCGGATCATTTTTGTACTTTACACGCACATTGACTTTATCTGAAGCAAAAACAGGGACTTTTTTTTCTGAACCACAGAGCTTTGTTTAATATACATTTAAAATATTGTATATAGATATAAGGAGGCTATAAACTCCCCGAAATTTAACATTTGAGATGGAAATCGAAACCGCATGAGAAAGAGAAAGATTTGTTTGTACTATAAATTTCAATAAACACGTTCTAAAGAAAACAAACAAATAACTATTCGCTCGGCACGCCGAACATTTTATACTCTTCAAAATATTCATATATATTATAGGAGAACATAGGATATACGAATGGAACGATAGATAACTGATAAATTAAAGAGTTTGTGAAATTTTAATGCTGCAGATTAAAAAAATAATGGCAAAATCGATTATAAGATGTTTGGTATGAAATGATATATGGTCTCATCCGACCGGTTGACCATTTCGGACCTGAATATTTCGGGTCTCCAACTTCCACATAAAGAAACAAGTAAGAAAGCTCTAGTCGAGTGAGCTCGACTACGAGATACCCTGATCCCAACAGTGCAATACAGGCAGA